>APFE030154758.1:261546-304950 GCA_000404065.3 Pinus taeda | reverse complement strand
TGTTAGGCCCCTATACTACTAGTGTAACCCCTTATTGTTATTAGTACAACCCCCTTATTATATTGATGTACCCATGTAGTGCCCATATTATCACTATTGTGCCCCATAGAAGCCCACTATTGTTATTATTGTGCCCTTACATTATTATTGTTATGTCGGCTCTGATTACATTATGACCCCTTAGGCTCCTATATATAGAAAGGAGGTATTTTCATTTGTATCATCCAAGAATTGTTCATTTATGTAATGTAAAGGAGGTTGCCCCCTCGAAGAGGCTGAATTCTAAGGTGTTGATCTATCTTTTCTATCTTTTCTTGAGCTAGTTTCATCACACCTGCAATGTCAAGGCTTTGGTTGTAATCTCTTTTTGAACTTATATGAATACAAATATTGACTACTTTTCTACATTAAGTGTTATCTTACATTTGATGGCTTAAGGTTCCTTTACCTTTTAAGTAGGTTGAATGCAATTTGTATGCTATCACGTTTGTTGTTGTTGTTTGTTTGCTTGTTTCAGGTATTCGAAGGAAGGAAACGAAAGGTAGCTGAAGTAAGGAAGCAAGATCATCAACAAGTGGAATAGTGTTCTAAGTGATAGGCCCTCTTATTTGATTCTAGCCTAAGGAAGTTTTCACTATATTATTTGTTTGTGGCTAGACCCTCTCTCTTGGGCTAGAGGAATTGTCTTTGTCCACATCAAGAATTTACCTACACCACACAAGGATAATATTTTTTCTATCAAAAATATTATGGAATAAAAAATACCCCTCTAATAGGTTTAAAAAATTTTCTAGAGCATTTGCATCTATTTTTCCTTCAAATATAGGAATATTGAAATTAACTTGTACCTTAAAGGGGGAGGTGCCTCCAAAGTGATTACTTGATGAATATGAGTTGCCTATTGGCATATGTTGAAGGATCTACGAAAAATTATCCATCATCTTGTTCCTTCATCACTCAAGGGATTCTTTCACCAGCCATTTAATAGGATCTCTTGCTCTCTCATCTTTCTTTTCCTCTGTCATTAAAGGTTTTCACGGTTGATGAAGTTGATTTTTCAAGGGATGATGCACCTCGAGTCTTAACTCCTTATAACCTTGTTGGAGACAAGAACATAAAAATAGATAAACAACATACCACTTTGATACTACTAATATAAATTTATGAATGGAATGAAAGGATATACATATTTATAATCAAAACACAAAGATACAATGAAACTTTAATTCTATTAATAAATGGAAAATGTTGAAATTGTATAAATGCAAAATGAAAACAAACTAGCTCAAATGATGGTAGCTTATCTCTAAGAAGAATTGTGACTGCTACATGACTTTGCCTAACCATGTTACAGTGAGGATAGGAGATATTTTATCATAAAGAATCAATAATGAACTCTAAACATCCAAAAAAATAACCCTTGGAGATGAAGCATGAAAGGCTTTTAGGACCCATTGGGGTAATTTGGAATGTAAAATTCTTGAGGTTGTAAGTTTGGTATATGATATTCATTTGGCATGCACAATAGCCCATTGGAAAGTTCTATATGAGATATACATTTTCTAGCTATTGATAAGGTCTATGATTTTTGTTGGCCCATTTCCCCCAAAAAATGCCATTTATTTTGAGGCCTAAAAACTACTAGAATAAGAAATTCCATAATAAGCTAGTGGAATAGGTGGGTGGCCACTAATATCCACCTAGATCATAAACAAACAAAAAATAAAAATAACATCCAAGTAGTCTAAAAATTACTAAAAAGGGAAATAAAATAAATGAGGACAAAGGCTAAAAATGCATACATAACATAACTGAAGACCTAAAATGTTCAAGTCCCTAGTGGAACAAACATTTTTTTGGTGGATTATTGCAACAAGGGTTAGAAAAAACACTATTATGGGTTAGAAAAAGTCCAACAAGAAAATTATGAGTATTTTTATAAATTAAACCCTTGATTACTACACGTTCATATGTCGTTCTTATATATTTGAAAATGAACAATGGAAACATACAAAAATATAAGACACATAACACATAGTATAACTGTAAGTGAAATCCCATGGATGGATTTATTAAATTGGAAGCACTTATAGGGAGGTCCACTAAATTATGGTTCTATAGACCCTCTCCTTGGGAGGGTTTAGGGTGAATACTTTACTTGCAAGAAAATTGTCTCTCTCTAAAGGGCAATCAGGTAAAAAGAGAAAAGAAAAATGAAAATGTTTGAGTTTAACTAGTGCGGAGAGCTAGAATTTAATGAGATTAGAGTTCATATGATGAAAATGGTCATGGTGAATGAGAAGGAAATTTTTTCCTATTTACACTGACAAGCGTACCTATTTCAACTCAAGGTCCATGAAGGATTGTAAAATTTTGATTTTTTTTTTAAATCAACTGGGAAAATTGGATTTCAAAGAATGTGTTTCATCTGAGAAGGACCACAATGACTTGATTTCATGAAGACTTCTCCTCTTAAGCATTATGATTGATAAACATTTTTTTAATTTAGAAGGTGGTCGATAGGTGGAAATGAGAGTGTTTTCCACTTCATAAATTGTGTTTGTTTGGGAATTTGTATGCCACATATTTGATGGCAACGTGAAGCGTTAGGGATCCAATTCTATGTCTAATGATTCAATTGTATGAAAAAACAACAAAAACTATCGATGAGTAGAAAAATCCCACTATTAGATCTTACTTCGCAATAGGTGTGACAAGATGGCATTCCAAACGAGTTTTCCCATGACAAACCCTTCATTTCTACCATTCCTCCATCAACCTATAATGGCTTTTGCAAGTAAATGGATTATCACATTTACATGTATTATCTATTAGCAACACATGAATTATGAAGTTTGGTCCTATAAGATATTCTTTCTTTACAGTTTGTTTAATTCTTCTTCACTTGCAAATATTTATGGTTATTTTCAATGCAATTTAGGTTGAGCTCTATAAGTATCAGCCATTACATGATTTTTTATATGTCCAACAATGGTGTAAACTATGGATAAAGGCCAATGAACGTTGGGTGTAGGCCAAGGAATGGGGGGATAATTAGGTAAAATTCGTTATCACCCACACCCTTATTTATGGTGTAAGATATATATTGTATTGGATGAAGCTTCTAATGGGACCCTGTAATGCATTCCTTCTTCAAATGCAACCAAACCTTGTCTCTGACTTGAAACTTATTTGGCACCCTTGCTGATCATGGTGTTGTTTGTACTTAGCAATATATTTTTCTAAGGTATCATGGATCTACTAGCAGATTTGTTAAATTAATCCAAGAAGATTGGTAGCTTTATTAACTTCAGTTTGAACATGTCCATATTCTACTTGTGTAGTTACAAGGGGAAATGCAACATTAGTGGGACCTAATGGTTGAAATACTAGGCCCAATTACAAGGGGTTATGGCTAGTTAATCTATGGAGAGATATGTTGTAATTGTTATAAACATAGGGGAGACTCTCATCCCATGTGCATGGATGCTTGGAGTTGCACATGCTAAAATGTGCATGACCATCTTGTTGATGACCTATATATAGCCCTAATTCTTAGGGTGGAAGGCAATTGATTTTGTGAGCTAAGTGTCCAATAATGACTAGAGGCTCGACCAAATGGTGCATAGGAATCTATAATCTCAATACAATATGATGGTCTATGGGATCCAAAAATTTACCCACACCCATTCGAAGAAGAGATTGGTAATGAATTTTATTGTGATACTCTTCTTGCAGACAATGACAACAGCCATCATAGAAAATCTATCAATGACCACACACAGTCATTACTAGGCTTGGTAGAAGGAGGGATAGACATATAGTCCATTGAAATGGATTCTTAGGGTTGGTTAGGAAAAAGTATAGGGGTGTATAATCCTTGCTTATTAATGGTTAATTTGGCAATGGTGCAGGCAATGCAAGACCTTGACATACTTGCCAATATATTGTAAAATTTTTGGACAATAAAAATACTTTTGTAGTATCACCACTATCTTTTCCACAACAAAGTCCCCTACTAACTGATTGCAGTGTTCCTCCCAGATCATCTTTGTAACACCCCATCCTTCTAGGTCCACCCAAGTAGCCAACCAGCCAAGAAAACATGTTATGAAAGAGGTTACTATAAGGGATTTCGAAATCCATCCAGAAAACCAAAGCTCAAAATAGAGATAAACATCTCAACGTGCCATGGCATCAGAAAAAGGAAAGGCTATGTTGAAAACCACTATCATAACTCAAAAAAACCATGCCACCTACAACAAGAGGACCATACACAAACATCCAAATCCAGGCATGTCCAAACCAGGTAGGAAATCACAAATGCAAAAGGTTACCTGCAAGTATTCTTATTGAAGCTGCTTGATCCTGTTCTTCTTCCTTGATCCTTTATTTCCTTCCTTTCCCTTTGATTTCTTTTCCTTCCTTGATCCAAAGCTAGAGTGCTCCAAGAAAACTCTAAGTGACCAAGAGTGAGAGAGAGAGAGAATAATGAGCAAGCTCCAAACATGAACTAGAAAAAGGTTACCAACTAATCCTCAAAAGCCTTTTTATTGATGAGGCCTCTATTTCTTCATTTTCTATTATTTTCCTTCAATTTCCTCCTCACATGCAACATGTGGCCTTTTACCTTCTTTTCTCCTATTTTCCTTTATTTTCATTAATAAATTTGCCAAAAATGCCTTTTTTACCTTTTAATGCCTTTTACTTAGCCTTTGCCAATTTTCCTTAGCCAAAACACACATCTAGTGATGCCCACTAGGATATCTTTGCCCAACATTTAGCTTGGAATAAGTGTCCCTTAACCATACTTTTATTTTTCCTTTAATAACTTTTATTACATGAAATTTTCACCAGGGTTAGTACATAACCCTCCCCCTTGGGGAACACCATCCCCGATGTTAAACCACACCATGACCTCAGCAAAACCACTGAAAAGAAAACGTACTTCCCATGGATCTTTATAACTTAGCTCGTTGTAGTATTTACAATGAAAGACCTGCTCAAAAGAAAAACATCATGACAACATGATAATATAATAACCATAGTAATATGACACCCATACCTCTTATTATATCTTTATAACTTAGCTCATGGTGGTATTTACATCCATATACATAGACATACATATACCAAAACATCAGCAAAACATATGCCAAAAATATACCAACATAAAACCAAAACTACTTTGCCTCAAATGGAAAAAAATGAAGGATACAGGGCCCACATCTAATCTGTCATCTCCCATGTAGCTTCTTCAGGCCCAAAGTGCTTCCATTGCACTTTAACTTGCTTTATGGTGTTTTTATTGAGCAAGAGATGTTTCCACTACAATATGCACTAAGGCTCTGGTTGGAACTCTCCTTCTTTCTCCACCTACAATACAGACCAATCCATAACATAATCAACATCTTTTATATACTTCTTAAACAATGCAATATCGAAAACATGATGGAATTTCACTATTGGAGGCAGTGCAAGTCGATATGTCACTGGTCAAGTCCTCTCAAGGATCTCTAAAGGCCTGCAATACCATGATGCCAACTTGGCACATGAACCAATTCTCAAAGATATTTTCTTGGGCTTGATGCACAAATACACATGCTCCCTAACCTAAAATTTCTTGAAGACCCTGTGCTGATCTGCATAACTCTTTTGTCTATCTTATGCTTCCTTTAAATTTTTCTTTATAACTTGCATTTACTTCTCCGTGTATGCCAACATGTCTGGTCCAATAAGTACCATGTTCACTAGATCAGTCTAGCTGATGGGAGTGTTACAAGTTCATTCATATAATGCCTTGAAATGACTCATCCTCAATGACTCCTGATAACCATTGTTGTATGCGAACTCAAGCAATGGAAGATACTCCTCCCATTTCTTCTACTGATGCATCATGTACATCCTCAACATACCCTCTAAGATCCAGTTGACCCTCTCTATAAGTCCATTTGTCTGTGGATGATAAGTTGTGTTGAAGGCAAAATGTGTTCCTGAGCCTGCAAATAGCTCATTCCAAAACTTGGAAGCAAACTTTGCATCCCTATCTGAAACAATATTCTTTGGAACACCATGCAGTCTCACTATCTCTCTGATGAACACCTATGTTACCTCACTAGATGAATATGTAGTCTTTATTGGAATGAAGTGAGCTACCTTGCTCAATCTGTCAACCACAACCATAATAGAGTCATGTTTCTTTACTTTCCTCGGAAGATTTGTGATGAAATCCATGGAAATGACGTCCCATTTCCATTCTAGAATTTCTATAGGTTGTGGTAAACCACCTGGATGCTTACATTCCACCTTGACCTATTGACAATATAAACATCTAGCCATGAACTCTGCCACTTCCTTCTTTAGATCCAACAAATAGTATAACTTCTTCACTACCGTCAACATCTTCTGATATCCTGGATGAACTGAGTATGGCTTGGCATGAAATTCCATCAAGATAAGCTTATGGAGCTCACTACAATTCAGTACATAGATCCTATCTCTAAATCTCACTAAACCATCTACCGTGAGATGATAGTCTACATCTTGATCACCTATACATGTACCTTTACCTGTGCTCTGCTATAACCTGTGCATAATTTCCATGTATTTGGCATCTTGTTGTCCTACCTACAAGATCATATCCTGTAACTCTGTCCCATAAGAGCACATAACTACTATATTATTTACCTGTACCTTCCTGCTAAGAGCATCCAAAACCTGGTTCTCCTTCCCTTTGATGTATTTGATCTCGAAGTCAAACTCACTAAGGGTAGGAAACCATCTAGCTTGCTTGGAATTCATATTCGGTTGATCAAAAAAATATCTCAACCCACCGTGATCACTCATCAATGTAAACCTCTTGCCAAGAAGATAGGGCCTCCACATCTTCAATGCATTTATAATCTATGCTAGGTCAAGATCATGCATTGGATAGTTCTTCTCATGCTCATTCAACTTTAATGACTCATAGCACACTACATGCCCTTCTTGCATGATAAATCCACTAAGTCCTCCCTGGCAAGCATCTGTACAAACTACAAACTCCTTGTTCGGATCCAAAATATTTAGCATTGGTGCAAATGTCAACAACTACTTAAGTTGATCAAAAATAGCCTCACATTCTTTTGTCCATTCAAAATTCTTACCTTTATGCTATAATGATGTGATAGGATATGCAATACGTGAGAATTTCCCGATAAACCTCTTGTAGTAGCCCGCCAATCCCGTAAATCATCTCACCTCATCCACATTTTTAGGAGCTTCCCACTTCATAATAGCCCTTATCTTTTCTGCATCCATTTTTATGTTATCCTTAGAGACAACATGCCCCAAATAATGTACCTTCATCTGAAAGAAGTTTCACTTGCTAAGCTTAGCATACAATGGATGTTCTCTTAGCAATCTCAACATTGTTGCTAAATACTCAACATGTTCTTCCTCATTCCTAGAATATACTAGTATGTCATCAATGAATACAATAACAAACTTGTACAGACAAGGACACAACACACTATTCATAATGCCCATAGTCAAACCCAATGGAACAAAAAATAATTCTTAATACCCATACTTGGTCTTGAACATAGTCTTGAAGATATCCTCTTCTTTGATGCATACTTGATGGTATCTCGATCTCAAGCTGATCTTAGAGAACATTGTTTCTCCCTTCAACTGATCAAACAAATCATTGGTCTTCGGTACATGTTCTTGATCGTTACTTTGTTCAACTACCTGTATTCAGTGCACAATCTAGGAGTAGCATCTTTCTTCTTCACGATTAACACTAGTGCACCCCAAGTTGAGACACTTGCCCTAATGTACCCCTTTTCCAACATTTCCTCCAGTTGCAACTTTAACTCAAGCAACTCAGGTGTGCTCATCCTGTAAGGTGCTTTTGATGCTGGGGATGCCCTTAGCACCAACTCAATAGAAAAGTCTACCTCCCTATGAGGTGGAAACTCTATAATGTCCTAAGGAAATACATTTAAAACTACTACAAAACAAGGTATATGATTAACACATTTGCATCCTCAACCTCCTTACCCTTGTCACTCGAAATGTGTACTGAAAACATCACACAACCTTCTTTACAGCTATGCTTAGCTTGCATAGTAGTAACTATCCTCACTAATATAGGCTTCTTATTCCCTTGCAAAGTCCTCTTTTCTCGACTAGCATCCACACACTCAATGGCCTTGTCAAAGCAATCCACTTTGGTTGTTTGAAGGTATATCCAATCCATAACCAAAAGCATATTATATGAACCCAATGGAAATACATTCAAATGTGCTGCTACAAGCATACCATTTAACTCAAATTCACAAGCTTGTACCTAATGGTGAACTCTCTTCTTCATACCTATAGCCAAATATACCAACCAAGATTCTGCATGAACTTCTTTTCTCAAACTACACTTATCCACCAGGTCAAGATTATTATAACTATATTTAGATCCAGGATCAAGAAAAATAGAAACAACTTGATTACAAATCTTACTGCCCATCTCAATGATCGATGCCTGGTGATTTGCCTGCATGTTGTCCACAACTGCATAGATCTGAAGAATGCTATGACCAACATCACCAACTGTATGTGCCTCTTGAGTACTATAGATATGGGGTCTACCACCACTCTGATATTGCAGACAATCCCTCTTACGATGATCCTTACCACACATCCAACACTGCAATGGTTCCCTACTACCACCTCTAGTTTTTTTCTCTCCACATCCTTTCTCAGTTGTATTGAATCTCTTGTAAGGAACTATATTTTCTTTTTCACTTGCATCTTGAGGTCTTCCTCTCTTTGGTGGCCATTTTCCTTTAGCTTTCTCATTTCTTTCCAAGTCATTCTTGGGCTCAAATTTGTGCTTCATCTGCTCATAACAACGCTTCAACTTTCGAAGGGCCGCCTCCAATGATCTAGGCTCATTGAACTCAATCTGGTCTCTTCATAAAACTGGAAATCAGTTGATGAATCTTTGAACCTTGGCCTTTTCCTCCCTGAGGTTAGGCACATATCTCAACAACTCCAAAAATATTCTAGTATGCTCAACATCTCTCATAGAACCCATCCACAACTCATAAAACTCCTTAGCTTTGTCATCATAGTACCTCTCCGACAAGTAATTATTCTTGAAGAGTCTTTCAAATGCATGCCAAGTCAAATCCTTCTCATCTATACCTTTGACATTCTTCACGTCTTCCCACCAAATATCCGCTTTATATTTGAGACTGAAAGTGGCTATCTTTGCTTCCATGTTTTCTGAATAATCATGCTATTAGAAGAATTTCTTCATACCAAGCAACCATGCTTCTGCATCCTGTAGTTTATTCATCTCCCCATCAAAGGTAGGTTTCTTTGCCTTCTTAAACACATCTAGAAAGTATCCCCTATCAATCCTCCTATAAGGATGATGATGATGACAATCATTATGTCTCTCAAAACCAAAACTGGAATAGTATCTATGTCAATCACCTCTCCTATCTAGAGTGTCCAATAGAATTCCATCTTTGATTGTGTCAGAACTATCTGACTTGTGTCTACTAGGGGACCATCCTACCATATGACCCATTATTTTTATCCGCATTTCCATGGTTGATCTGAAGTCATTCATGTCGCTGCAAATATGACAAACTCTAAAGTAGTATCGCATTCACCTATACTTGTTTCTCTTATGCCTGCATGATTTTGTCATTGCCTACTTTGCAACTCCTTATTTCTTCATCCAGGCTTCTCAACGTGTCTACTAGGTCAGAAGAGTGCCCCACACCATGCTACCCATATGATGCATAGGGATATTCTATGTAATCTACCACCTTGCTATCCATATAATCTCTTTCCTATAAGGCATATTATGTCAGCTAAAACCAAATCACAATAAACCAATGTACCTTAGCATAATTTGGGGAGGATACCTTGTCTACAAGATCATAAACTCAACATGATACATGTATAACATAATCATAATATAATATATACATATATCAAATAAGTGTATCAATGCATAAAAACCATTCTGGCTAGGGTCCATTCATCAATGGAAGGCCATATCAACAATGCATGTTGTGACCTCATGCATGATAGCAACCATTACTCCATTACACACATGTCCACATGCAACTATCAACATGCATAAGAAATTCCTAATCAACTACACATATGTATGAATGCATGTAGTTGAGCTCAAGTGATCAATTCTTGTAATCAAACAACAATACCAATACATGTAATCAAAACATTCAAGAATGCGCTTGACATACAAGGATGTAGTCAAGCGACGTATAACCATATGCAGCCAATCATAAAATTCTGACGATACATCCCATAAAATCTCATCAAGCTCCTCATGAAAACCTTAATACAATAATGATCAACATGATGCAATGCAACAAGCATGTGGAATGCAAGTGTAAGAGACACACATGCAACTAACATGCATGCATGACAAAGCACCTTCACCCAAGGAGAGGGAAAACACACTCTTATACCAATATGTAACACCCCTCCCCCTAGGTCCACCTAAGCTGCCAAGAAACCGAGAAAACATGTGATGAGAGAGGTTACTATAAGGGATTAAATATCCTTAGTGACCTTAAGGAAATGGAATTGACAAAACTCATTGGAAAAACCCATCCACATCAGCAATTACACCCCCAAGAGACATCTCAACCACTCAGACATCCTATCCCTAGGTCCCACTAATATTTTAAACCTCTTAACCCAAATTCACTCTCATGTTATAGGCAAGACATTGACCAAAAACTCAAAGTCTCTCTCATAGGCCTTTTGGCCAATGATTGTGGACTTTTCTTAGTAGACCTATGCCAACAACCTCTAGATTTGAGCCACTTTTGTAGCCCAGAATCTCGGGCTCTACCCAGAACTTGCTACAACCTTCAGAATCCATCAAAATGATAACAATACTGATAAATAAAAAATCAACCTCAGGACTAGGCCTGAGCATCCCCAACTGAGATTTACATTTTGTCAAACACTTGGCATCAATGCAACCTACAGGTCTAGGATAAAAGACAGACCATAAATGAATGAAAGAACTTATGAAACATAACTAGAAGGATCACCTCCTTCTCCATTGGACTATTATATTATCAATTAGGTATTGCATCCATCCATTTAACAATTGTAAGTAAATGAATGAAATAACCATGACCTGACCCAGTCACATAACCATGCTTTTAACCAGCATTAAACCATATAAATATTAGAGATATGACAACCATTAAATCCACATATAAAGAAGTACAAAAGTAATAGAATTAGCTTTTATTAATCATAGGTAAATTCGGCTAATTTTGGGACTTCCACGTGCCATCTGACCGTAGACATGGTTGAACCGAATCTCTCTTCTAGTCAGTCACCCCCATACCATGTTCCAAGCATGAATGTGGGATCTCATAGAACAACCAATCCAAGAAAAACCAAGGGAATCCAGAGGCTAAACCACCTCCACCCTCACCAAACCATGATCACACCAAAATCGGTGCTTCGATCACAATCGAACTAAACTTGGAATGACATCCAGAATCCATCACTACCCTTAAGGAATTTTCTGTCTCCTTGTCTCTCAAGGTTTACCGTAATAAAATCTTGAATCAGTAGGCCCTAAATTGAGACCAGTCTCTCAGGATTTACCACAATCCAAATCTATATCAGTAAGCCCTAAATCGAGACTCCTCCCTCAGGCTTCACTCTGTATCCTACCAAAATCGGTTAAAGGATTCCTAGACCTTTTGGAATGAACCTTGAGACCACCTCTGCCCTGGATTCCAAAATCCATCTAGAAAACCAAAGCTCAAAACTGAGATAAACATCCCAACATACCATGGAATTCGGATAAAGGCTAGGCTAGGCTAAAAACCACTGTCATAACCTGACAAATCCATGCCATCGACAACAAGAGGACCATACACCAACATGCAAAGTCATGGATGTCCAAAAAAACTAGAAAATCACACATGCAAAAGGTTACGTGCAAGTATTCCTACATAAGCTGCTTGATCCTACTCTTCTTCCTTGATCCTTACTTTCCTTCCTTTCCCTTTGCTTTCTTTTCCTTCCTTGATCGAAAGCTAGAGTGCTCCAAGAAAACTCTAAGTGACCAAGGGTGAGAGAAAGAGAGAGGATAATAATGAGAGAGTTCCAAACTTGAACTGACAAAAGGTTACCAATTGTTCCTTAGAATCCTTTTTATTAATGAGGCCTCTATATTTTCATTTTCCATTATTTTCCTTCAATTTCCTCCTCACATGCAACCTACGTCCTTTTACCTTCCATTTCTCCTATTTTCCTTTGTTTTCATTAATAAATGTGCCAAACATGCCTTTTTTTCCTTTTAATGCCTTCGCCTTAGCCTTTTCCAATTTTCCTTAGCCAAAACAAACATCTAGTGATGCCCACTAGGATATATTTGACCAACATTCAACTTGGAATAAGTGTCCCTTAACCATGGTCTTGTTTTTCCTTTATTAAATTTGATTACATGAAATTTCACCAGGGTTGTTACAATCTTGGCATGCTCACTTGAACAAACACAAATGTGTCCAAGATAGCATAATAGTGCATTATGTAAGTAGAATTTTGCACCTTTATTTCATACCATCAACATCTCATATGTCGAAAAAAAATCAGAGTCATTGTTGTAGAGATGTGGCCATATAAAGGTCTCATTCCCACAAGAGTTGAGAACTATATGCAGTGACATAACTGGGGGCTAACTAAGGTAATTTGTAACATTATTGGTTCTACCCTTATTTGAAATTCAAATTGAATTGTTATAGGTATGTGGACCATTTCTGATGGTAGTCACTTTGTAAATTCCCTTGGGTCTGCACAAATTGAAGAGGCCTCTGATCCATGTGGATGACCATCCCTTCACCAAAATATAATGTTTTCATTTCCAACATGCCTACACAATGGAGCACACATCCTTATCATATGTGGGGTATCTTCAGATAGTATTAGAGAGTGTTTAACTATGAAAGGAGGTTGAATGTCCTCGTTGAATAAGGACTACAATAATAGCATAGTCTGAGGCATATATATCAAACTCAAATGGTCGTTGTAATTCTGGTAGGGCAAGGACTAATGCAGAGGAAAGGTAGTGTTCCAATTCATTAAATTCCTTTTTTGTGACTCAGACCAAATTGAAAATTTTCTTTTTCTCCACCCTTGTTCAATTGACTTAAGGGCCAAGTGATTATAAGAGAACCTGACAATTTTTTTGGGTAAAGTTAGACAAGTGTAACACCCCTAGTAATATTTCCCTAATTTTTGTAACATAATTATACTCTGATTTAAATCATTATAAAATTTATTTGGAATTGCCCTAACAAGTCGGGACAACAAAATCCATAATCTAGTGGAGATGGGGGGGGTGATGTGTGTGTGTGGCGGTGGGGGGTGGGTGGGGGGGGGGGGGGGGGGGCGGCGGTGCCGGCGGTGGGGACGGAAGAAGAACCAGAAGTGGCTAAGCTTGGCAGTATTGCTTAATCAAAATTTAATATAGCCAACAACAAGATTATTGATAACGTCCATGGGAACATGAAGAGGACAACACAAAATGGAAAAAAAGGAATTCAAATAGAAAAAAAAATATCTTTCCCTTTTTTATGAAAGAAATTGTACGAAGGACTCCCTTTTTTTAGGAAATAAATTTATATTTTTGGGCTAATAAACCACATGTAAAAAAGAAATTCCAATAATCCTAGTATTGAGCATGATTTTTGCTAAGTTTTCTTGAAGAATCCCCTTGGATCGTGGATCTGGATTGGGGGTGACTACTACAAGCAATACATGCCACAACTAGTCTATGACTGGGTGGAAATTTGAAGTTCCACATTCAGTTTCAACCATTGTTAGATATTAGATAATGTTATTAATTGTGAACTAGGAATATGATGATTAGTTCTTTATTTAAATTAATGTATAACTATGTGATAACTTTGCATGGCTCTAGGAAACTATTGCATGGAATCAATAGGAAAAATTCATTGATTTTTTTTGGATTAAATTGGAAATATACCTTGAGGCTGTAGGAAATATGTTTTGATTTTCTATAGAGGTTAACATGTTTCATGTGGCTCTATTATTACTATTGCTCACATTTATACCATAACTTTTCTTTTGAAATCTTATAGAAGCTTAAGATTTTGGGTTATGAAATTTTAGGAAACATGATTAAAGGAAGTTGAGCTTCCTAAATGCATATTTAAATAGGACACATTAGAATTTATACCATAAATTTCCTTCTAGGAGGTTAAAGAAGATGAAACGTGGACCATAGTGAGAGGAAATCCAATTGATACTCTGGTCCAATTTTCAGATATCAGGTGACGATATTTTAGGATATATGATTAGAGGAATTAAATCTTCCTAAATTCTCATAAAATCGTGCATCAAACAAGTCATGATCTAAATTTTGTCATAACATATCTTTTGGGAGGTTCCAAAAGTTGAAACTTGGACCATAGTCAAGGTAAATCCTAATGATCATCTGGTTGAACTTTCAAATCTTGGGTCACAATATTTTAGGAGATATGATCAAAGGAATTTGAGCTTCCTAAACGCTACTAAAATCATGCATCAAATAGGTCATGTTGGAATCTCAACTATAACTTTTCTTCTGGGAGCTTCCAAAAGTTGAAACTTGGACCATAGTAAGGGGAATTCCACTGATCATCTAATACAATCTTTAAAACTTAGACTACTATAATTTAAGAGATATTCCCTCAGTAATTTTCTATATTAGTTTTCATGTAAAGTGTTTTAAGAAATACCTAAATGGTCTAATGATTCATTGCATGCAAATTATTTGATGAAATTCCCCAATGAAAATGTTTTTTTATGAATGGAGATAGTATTATTGTATGATAGTATTGTTGTAGCTGATATATGCCTATTTGCATGCAAATAATTTGAAGAAATGTGTGATACCATTTATTTGTATTTGTTAAGGAACATAATGAAATATATATTAAAACCAAAAACACATAGATATAGTGAAACTTAACTTCAATTAATAAATAAAAAATGTTGAAAATTGTTTACATCAAGAATGAAAACAAACTAGCTTGGGTAGTGGTAGGTTATCTCCGAGAAGAGATGTGACAAGTACATGCCTTATGAATTGTATTACAATGAGGTTCTGAGGCCTTTTTATCATTAATAAATAATGAGAAACCATAAACATCCAAAAACCAAACCCTAGGAGATGAAACACTAAAATATTATGGGCCCTATGGTAGTGATTTGTTGAAATGTTGTACCAAAAGACACCTCCTTAGAAGTTGGTTGTTCCCTGCAAAGAATCATAGATAGAATTGGTGTTGTTAGTGAATAGACTTAGATAAACAAAGCATTGCAAATAATGAAAACAATGCATATACAAACATAAACTAAAACAAAGATATAAATACACAAAAAAAGCTCAATGGAGAAAACAACCAAAATAATGGAAAAATATCCCTTTATTGACTGCTAGTGGTAGAAGTTGAATAGAACAGATGAATCTTAACCGCTTGAAGAGAATTCTTTGGACTATGGTGCTCAAAAATCCTCAACAAGGGGGTTCTTTTCTTCAATCTCTTTGCAAGATTCTCCTCTCTCTCAAAGAACTATGAAGTCTCTCCAATGGTATAATCTTCTCCTTTCACTAAGATGATGGATTTCTTAGAAGAAATATGTCCAACATGCTAGTGTTCTTACATCTTTGGTTTCAACAATGGAATGTTGGTTTGCTCTGATAGAAATTTGGCCATCATAATAATGTCTCATATTTTGTTTCACCCATGTCCTATTTATATAGAATTTTTGAATCCATCTTCCCTTTCTTGGATCATGCATGACAATGACTCGTGAGTAGGATGAGATGATTCCATTAAGGGTTGTATTTCTTTAGGGAGACTCAAATTCAGTTTTCTTGTATTGAAATCCTATCATGGAATCACCTCCAAGTGTGTGAAGTGGTCCTAAATTCTCTAAGTCATCCATTTCTTTGACCACATGACTTTCGAAGAAAATTCTATGTCATCCACAACTATCGAAGAAATAGTTGCGACATCCTCAATTTTTTAACCTTATAAACTTTGGACCTTAGAACATTAAATTTTTTAAACTTCATGATATCTTCAAGTGGAAAATATTCACTTGTACATTTTTTTGGACATATTTTAGTGCCTTATGGATTATGCAAACATGTGTATGATTTTATGGTGTTAACAGTTGCCCCCTGATGTATGAGGTTATGAGAAATCGTATAGCCGAAATACATCACATTTTTTGTTCTGACGGAGAATCTGATCAACTTTTTGAGAGAGAGGATAACCTGTTATGAAGATGAGTAGGGAAACCCCTTGACTAAGTATAAAGGATAACCATGTTATGAAGAAAACCTAAAGAGTAAAAAATGTCTATACGAGGAGGGAATGTCCCATGCTCATTATGATGAATAAGGACGAATTATTATGATAAGAAATGAAAAGGTTATGTTAATTCAACATTATGGTGGTTGATGTGATGGTGGATGATGATGATAACTATTGATGCCCTCAAGGGTGTTTCTTCGATAAATATACTGAATTTCATTCCCCACTACTTAAAAAAGGTGGAGCACTGTTGAATGAGGTGCTCAGTGATGTGGGGGCCTTCAACTATATGAAATAACTACAACGGCCATTAAGAACGATACCACCTTGACATGAAAACTTGTGTTCACATCGAATTTTAAGGGGAATGATGACATCAGTTGGCAATAGTGATTCCCATTGTGCCACCTGAGGATATCCCTTCAAGGGGGGAGTATCCAAGGTACTATCTCAATCCTAGAATATGAGTGTTAGAGTCAACTAGAAAGAAGTGTCAACCAACCAAAGTGTTGTGTCAAGGAATCAATATAAGGTTTAAACAGATTGTAATAGTGTGGGTCAGAAAAGGAATGAGAATGAGAGATGACAATATGAGTGGACATGGACAACTCGCCTGAGATCGGAGCTATTATGTAAATGGAGGCAGTCAAAACACTTTTTCTGATGGGGATGGCCTTGGAGTCAGTAGGATTTACAGGGTTAGTGTATGTCCTGAGTAGCGTGAAGATGGAAAATGATTGTGGGGGATGTGCCAGATCTGACCAAAGGTGACTAGAAACTATCGTCAGGTAAAATACATGAAAATATGGGTGGGAGTATTTTTCCTAAAAAAATCTTTGAACACTTTCCAAAAGAATATGAAGGGGATTTGGATGTATAGACATAGAGACGGTTGCCCCATGATAATCGTGGCCTGGATGGAGGTGTTGTGCTTTTGCTGAGGGTGGGGGCCCCATTGGTTGGTCTCCATGTTGGGTTGGTGAGGCGAATGAAGTGGCATAGATGGTCTATGTAATATCGGTGGATGATAGGCAAAATGTAGGATGTGGTGGTGCATATGTCTCGATCTGCCATAAAGTACTAGGGATAGCTTGAGAATGGGGTATATGGGTGATGAATGTAGCAAAATAAGGTTGATCTTCAAGCATGTAAGTGAAGTGGTTTTCAGGCTTGAGTAGGTGGTCGTGGCTCTTGATAATGAATAGGGTTCTATAAACATGAAGTGATCCATGAGTGGGAAGGATCTATCGATCGACATAGATGTTTATTATATGCAAGGTGAGGTGATGATAAACATGGTCAAGATGATGGACCCTATGGTGCATTTCAGAAAAATGATGTTAGGATATGCAAAGCTTAAGAGGAATCCTATCATGTTAAGTGTGAATGAGACCTACTTTGTTATTTTCCTATTGGGGTGGTGGTGAAAGCGCATTGTTCGTGATGTACCTACAATATCCATGACCAATAACCCAAGTGAAAGAATCTTCTTAAAACATATGAATAATCTATGATTAACAGATGGTGCCCTATTTTTTCATGATGGGTACAGGGTTAGAAATCCAAGACATGTAAGTGATAGGATAGATGAACCCATCGTTGTGGAGTTTATCAATTTCTTGTTTGATTTCTTCTGCCTCAGAAGGATGTCACTAACGTTGTTTATTCCTAACAGGATGGGTGTTAGACCACATGTCAATATGATGTTCTACTATGGTAGGACTAATGCTTGGCATCTCAAAGTAATCCCACACAAAAATATCCCTTTATTCTTGGAGCAAGGATGTGTATGCGGTTATTTCTTCTAGACAACATTCTTCCCCCAGGGATATCTCTTTAAGTTCTCCAGGTTTGTTTGAAATATTTACATTGATGGTAGGTGAAATATTTGACATGTTCCCATCCTCAAATGAATCAAATGCTGGGATGGGATTTTTTAACCAATTGACTTTTCCTAGTGGGAGGAAATCTTTTGATTTGATGGCACAAATACTGTGGGTTGGTGCGCTGGTGGGTACAAATGTTCTTTTAGGTAGAAAAAATGAATGATAATGTATGAAATCCTAAGGAAATTCAAGTTTCATTATGGCTTCTGGTGAGCACCAGTATTGCATCAATAATGCTGCAACTCCTAGGGCTTCCTACTTTACTTTTATCAACCTAGTAGTTCATAACAAACTTGGAAGCGATGGTGTTGTATGCACAAGTAATAGCTCTTACTGCAGGTTGTCACTTGGTTAGCTGGCGCATGGTCACTAGGAGCTTAAGCCAACTTCTGTGAATTCTCAGAAGAAACTTTTAACTGTGATGAAATAAAGCTAACTCTACAATGACTATTCTACTTGTAGAAAGAGAAAGAAGACTGGAATGTAAAAGCAAACCCTAGCAAACCCTAATTTACCCACTAACCCTACTTTTGCAAGAAAAGAGATGAAAAATGATGAAATGAATGCCATTAACTATTGAAAAGGTAAACTACATTTATTCAAGCTACTTATGAAAATAAATTTGAAGAAAACATCTTTTTGTGCTTTTGAGTGTTTTTATGTGAAATTATTAAGCTTGTGATTTATCTGGTTGTGATTGTGTAGAGGTTTGGTGGTGAAGGAAGATGGAGTTGGCTTATGTAGAGGTGGAGGAAGGTGTGGAGAGGTCCTAAGAAGCCCCTAGTACCCTTTTGAAGACTTCCATTGCAATCGGATTTCGAAAAACCACTTACAGGGAATTCTACAGGAGGCTACAGGGGATCTATAGGAGGATATACAAGAGGATCTATAGGAGGATCTACAGGATGAGGCCGAGAGCTATTTTTGGAGTTTTGAAGGTGGAAAAATTATTGGAAAGGGTAACTAAAGGCTATATAAAGGTTTTGAGGTGTCTGGAGCTTGTCAAGGAAGATCAAGAAAGAACATGATGGTTGGATTTGTTCAAATGGCAAGAGGGAAGCTTAAGGAGAAAAAAGCAGAAATTAGGGTAGATTGGTTACATGTTGTGAATGACTTGGGAAATGTGTGGGAAGTGAGATGGTGTTGGCTGCTTTATGGATGTATGGTGAGCCGAGGTTTCCTACAAGAGATCTGCACATCTACTTACAAAAACTGATCAAAGAAAGGACTAACTATACCATGAAAACAAAAATTTCTCTAGCTTGACCTAATTTCTGACCTACAAATAGAAAATGTTGAACAATAATATTTGAACATAAAAGCATGCAGAGAGATCTACGGTAAAAGAACAGGAAATGATCTAGGCAACTGAATCTGAATCAATATATCAATCTTTTTGAATCATGTCATCACACTAGCAGTTGCATGGAAGAGAAAAATTGTGTTTTTGGTGGCAGCAGTAGTTCCTTAACCTCAAATCATAGTCCCAGAAAGGGAGAAAGGAGATCAGGGCATGTTGTTGGACTTTTTGAATCTTATTCTGTCAGTGCATTAACCTACTTTGAGCAACTGAATCAAAAACGGCTATCCAAACCATCAAAAGCAACCTAATCTAAACGAAGTAAAATGAATCTATGTAACATAAATTAACTCATGAGCTAAAGATTAAACATATAAGTACAAAGCAAGAGGTACTAGGCAGCTTTGTTTGGACCCTAACCAAAGAGCTTCAACCCTCTAAAAGAGATTAGTGCTAGCTCAAAAACTGTTTCATCTCCATAATCAAAAATAATAGTCACATTACATAAACTATTCTAAAAAAGGAACTCGAAAATAAGCTAAACAAGTGTTGCACAAAAGTGCGAAAATTATAATAATTATTGGCTAACCTACTGAGGCTCTAAGCCCCCTTATTTATACAAATGGATTCCTCCAATAGTCCAACTAAAATCAAGGAGCTCGGCTTCCCAGAACTGGAGATAAGCAACAGCCCTTCTTTACCTACTCGACTGCCCCTTGGAATGTGGACCTTTGTGCTCCGAGTTGCTGATGGAGGATTTGAGGAAAGGGGTCATAAATGAAGGAGACACCCACTACAAATCCTCTTCCCTATTTTCCTCAAGTATTTGCTACCATTTTCTCATAAATCCCTTAACATTGTCCAAAATTGGCCAAAAAAATCTGCATACAACACACATTAGACTACATGGCAAAATGACTAACCCAATTCATTCCATTAGCATAAATATATTTAGAAACATGCAATAAACTAATGAGAATGGTGGATCAAATCAAATTAAGAGGCAAAATGAGCCCATATAATTACCCATTTCTAGGGCTCATCATCACCCCCTACTAAATGGGTTACTCATCCTCTGAGCAACTAGTCTAACTCTTCATCCTTGATGGCTCTGATAGATTCCAAGACATCCCAAGCTTCTGATGTGATATCTTCCTCTTTATCATGGAATCCTACCTTTCTTTCCACCTCTTCCCACTATTTCTGTTCTTCCTCCTCTTTTACTCCTTCTAGCAATCCTAGCAGCAGTGGAGGACTAAATTTGAGGCCAATCCAATTGGCTTTCAAACTTTGCATAGAGTGTTTATACAGTGGTACTCTCCTCATGGCTCCCCTCATCCTATTTGGGGAGTGATACTCCCTGATCCGTAGGTTGTGTGGCAATGTGTTCCACCTTTTCATGCAGACATGAATGGAATCATCTCCAAACAATCTCTCCATGTCCTCAAAATGTGCAATAGCCTCAGCCTGCTTATCAAAATAGTCGAGGACAACTTGAGGATTAGCTGCAAGGCATTGGTGGGCATAGATGAGAGCCATGGGTTCTGTTGGTTCTGTTCTAATCATCAAGGGTTCATTCAGCTCTTTTTCCATCATTTTCTAGATCTTTGTTGCCCTTTTCTCTTCATGGCTCATCCAAGATGCCATGGCCATCAGCTGCAAGTCTCCCAATGCAGCATTGGGATCCCATAGGTTCATATCAATAAGGGCCAAGTTGTGCAAGTAAAACTCTGTTAGCTTTGCTTTGTCCTTAGTTGAACTATGATCACATAGATGCATGAATTGGCCATAATCTTGAAAAGATATTGTGCCCCTCTGGGCTAGTGTCTTGATCTGAAATTGGAGCCACTGATCCTTCAAGTACACTACATATGATTTGGCTGGTTTCCTGCACTGTAATGCCTCCATAGCCCAGCTAGACATGCAGACTAATTGGGCTTCCTTTTCCTGTAGCTACCTTCTCAAGATCAACACCTCATTTTCTGCCCGAGATTCCCTTTCTTGTTGCTGTCTTATTAATGTCTCACTGTCTACTTGGGGTTCCTCTTCCTATTGTTGTCTTTTAAGATTTACAACTCATTTCCTCCTTGAGGTTCCCTTTCTTGCAGCTACTTCTTTAACATTTCATTTTCTACCTCTAATTGAGCTCTTCTGATGCTTTCTATATGCCTGACCACGCCCAATTCTTTGCCCATTTACCTCAATTTGTTTTCCATGTGCCAAACGTCTTCCATCCCTCTTGGTTTTGCAATTTGCATCCATGTATGGGTCCTTAATCTTTCCCTTTCCAACTCAAAGAAAAGAGGGACTGCAAACTTTTGTGGTATGATCTTCCCCCCTTCCAGAAGGTTGTAGTAAGAGCCTGAGTTAGGCTGAGGTCCAGGCTCTAGTATCTCTTTTGCCTTTTCTTCCTCCTTGTTCTATTCTTCTACCTTCTTTTCTAGTTTTTCAGTCTCTTGGAGCTTTGCCAATGTCTCCTGTAAAGAGGTCTGCACCTCCTATAGGACTGTTTTAGAGTCCATTAGTTTGATCCTTTCTTTCCAAGTAGAGGTCTTAGGACTTCCTCTTTCGTAACTGATGGGGGTTTTAGATGGAGATTCCTCCTTTGTTGTAGTAGGGACATCTTCAATGATGATGGGCTCCTTTGAAGGTGGCTAAGGCTTCCCCATATTTATTCTGGTGCTCTTTCAAGCCTTGAAGCACATAGATGGTTGTCTCTTCCTTTTTCCTTTGGGCTTGGCTGGAGTACTAAGTGCAGCAAGAACAATTGCTGCCTCTCTTACTAGTGTCTTAGGAGACACTTCTTCTTGATTTACTTCTTCTTCTTCTTCCGTTGTTTTTCCTGTTTCTGCTGGTTTTGTTTCTGTTGTATCTGATTTTGTTTTCTCCTTTGCTTACTTAGTTTCTACCTTTCCTGTGGCAACCTTTTTCTGCACTGTCTTAGGCTTCTTCCTTTGAGTTCTTGGTCTCTTATTTTTCTCTGTTGTGGTTTTACCCTTTTCTACTTTTTATTCTTTCTTCTTCTCTAGTTTAGACTCATCTTTGGTGGTGTCATGTTTCTCCTCTCCTATCTGGTTTCCTTCTTCTTCTGTGTGGGGTTCCTCTTCTTCCAATTGAGTGTTCTTTTCTTCTTCAAGGATTTCCTTCTCAACTTCCTCTTTTTGTCCCTCCTCTTCACTTCCAGACGGACTAAGGTCATCAGTGAGAGTTTTTATACCTCTTTAGTCATGTTCCTGAAAATCTCCCAGGCTATGGGGATTGTGAAAGTGTGGAGGGCATCCTCCACCAGCAATTTAATTAACCAATTGTGAGCCAATAGGTCTAGAACCCTTGCCTTCAATTTGGTGCTAGATTCTATTAAAGATTGGAGGAGAAAATATGGAATACTAAGTTTTCTGGATGCAGGAAGGTCCATGCCATATCTTAGTTCATGTAACAGTTTGAAATGATAGCCATAAACTATGTTGTATCTTCCTTCACAGGAGATATATTTCATGATCTGATAACTGACCTCACCCCATGGATAAGGTATACTTGTCCTCCTGATGCCCTTCTTATCCTCCACAGGATGTTCATTAGACTGGAAAAAGGTATTTTTGGCCACTTCACCAAGTGGTTTTTCTTCTTTGCTCCAGAGTAGCCCAAGTGGGAGACCGGTGACCCTACTGATGAATTCTGGTGTGAGTTCTATGGTTAGACCCCTAAAACTGACAGTGGCATGGGTTTTTGAGTGAGGTTTTAAAGAAAATAAAAATTCCTCTGTTACTTCCTCATCATACCCATGAATTTTTTCAAAGAAAGGCATCCAATTTTCCCTGGTAAAGAGGGCTACCACTTCTGGATGTTCATGCAGCTTAGTTGACTTCATAGGCTCTTTCCTCATAAAACCCCTTGTCATGATGTTGCTGGAATGTCTCAGGTGAGGAGGAAGGTAGCAAATTTCAAACCCGGAGACAAAGGAACAGCTGAGGTTTTCTTTCTAGAACTAGAGAGAGAGTTTTTTGTGTGCTTCCTTGTTAACAAAAACAAATTGCAACTTTCCTTCCTTCCAAACTCTGTTCTTAAACTTACATTACTTCTCGATTTGTTTGAGGGAAACAATATCTTAAAAAAACAGAGAGTATATAGAACAATGTTTTTTCCTTTCAAAAAATAAGCAGACTATCCAATGCAAGTTCACTTTTTTTTTTTTAGGCTTAATTTTCTAGAGCTACATCATCTCTTTGCAGAGGAGAATACCACGGAGGAGAAAGAGACAATATTTCAGTGCAAAGAGTAAATGGAGAAACTATATATATATATATATATATATATATATATATATATATATATATATATATATATATATATATATATTTTAAAAAACACAGGCAGACTCTGTTCTCACTTTCCTTCCCTTTTTCAACTCAATACTTCACTTCAAATCCCACCACCCTTTGTATATATATGGAAATGAAGAGTGGGTTTTACTGAGCCTACCTTTTCGAGCTTGAATTTGCCATTAAATCCCGAATTTTCCTCTGCGATGATGCTCACTCGCCCTCCTATAGAAGGGCTCTCGTAGGACTGTGTTTCCGCTCTTGTAGAGTCTAATAATGCTCTTGTAGAGCCCGATAAGAAGAAGGGTTCTGAAACTGACAGAGAGTGACTTTTTTGAGGCTCTAGAGGTGGTAGGTAGATTGCTACAGTCGAGAGCTCATCAATACAAATGAAAACAAAGGTGGTGGAGGCGATCGACTACAGCGTACTTAAGCTTACGACAGTGTTCTATGGTGATGAGGTGAGGTGGTAGGAAGGGTACGTTATCCCCATCTGGACCATTGGTCCCTACTTCAGTGCCATTATGAAATTTCATGCCGCCTGCCCACAATCACTTCCATCATTCCTGTTAGACACCGCCACTACCTTTTTTGAGTTTTTTCTCTGAGTGGACTGATCACACGTGCTAATTGCAACCACTGAGCGTTGTTTGGACTAGACGAGGCACTGTTTCAACTGAATGAGGTGCTGTTTGAATTGGACGAGGGGTGTTGTTTGAACTGGACAAGGGTGGCCAGTTAGCTGACCGCCAATCTCGTTTAATCACAGCCATCTCACTTGTCCATGCAGTTTTTAAATTATACTCATGCAACAGAGGAACGAGTTTAGTCACTGACCTGTTAGTCGCTACCGTGCTATTACATGTTCAAACTTTGGTGTTCTATTCATGGCTTGCTGCTGCTGGCACCTGTGGCTTCTGAATTGGTGGCTTGGCTACCTCGTACTAGTGATCTTTAATTAGGACCAACTCCTTGCATGTTTTATAAAACTGTGGCTGCATGGACCCTGCCTTTGGAGCTCGATTTTTAAGGGGATCAACTGCTACAAGAATCTTGTAGGATTTCCTATAACTGCTTCTCACTCTAAAAATTTTGGCTAAGGCTTGAGCAGGGATTGGAGAGATAGCTAAGGAAGGTTCTGTTGGTCAAGGAAAAGCATTTGGTATGCACTAGGTAAGAGTTAAGTTAAGGGTGTTGCTTGTTTATACTTCATTTGTTTTTAGACAAAAGAAACATGATTTCTATGTTTTATGTGTAGGGAAGAAAGAAGTGAGTGGAAATGTAGTGGTACAGGTATGGAATGGAGATTTAGGAGGATGAATGGTGTCAAGGGGGTTCATAGGACTTCTGGACAAGTTTCTAGCACTTTGATCCTTTTCTTGACTTGATTTCGAGCTTTCTATAGTTTCTACAGGAGCCTCTTATAGAATGCACAGAGCCTCCTGTAGGATGCATAATTTCCAGAACAGGTGAGACCAGGCACTGGGAAAAGATAATAGAGATAGAAAAATGGTCTATCAGAGGTGTATTTGGCTCGGCCATGTCCCTTTTTCTTTTGTGGCCCTCCTGCAACCTGCAATGCATTCAAAAGAAGTTAATTTTTTCTGTTCTTGTTTTTTCTTTTCTCTCTCTCTCTCTCTTTCTTAAGAGACAGTTGGGGGTGCCTCAAGGAGGTTTTCACCCTCAATACCTGCCCTGGGCACCTCCAAGGGAAAGTTTTCACCTAGGTATCTTTTATTCTCCTCATTTTTCTTTTCTATTTTTTTTTTTAGGGTGTGGGTGGAGTGGAGGCAGAGACTTGCTCCACTACCAACACTGTTTTACTCAGATTCTTAGTGAATTATTGCTTGGAGAGGGGCTTCCTATAGATTTTCAACCTATGCCCATTGACAAGCATGGGGATGGCTTCTTCATCGATGTTCCTGATAAAAAATAAACCATTGTTATTTCACCTTTCTACTTTGTACGGTCCCAACCATCTTGTCCTCAATTTGCCCTTGAAATCTTTATACCTTGAATCATACAACAGCACCCAATCCCCTTCCTGGAATTGTTTCTCTTTGAGGTATCTGTCATGCCATATTTTCCTTTGAAGCTGGACTACCTCTGAGTGGAGAAGGGCCTGCAATCTTTGTTCATCCAATCCATTTAGCTGAAGTAACCTTTCCTTTTGTGCATGGCTGAGATCTAGGTCTAGCTGAGCTGCCATCCTTAGTGTGTTATTTTCAAATTCTATTGATAGTGAAGCCTTCTTCCCATAGACCAGCTCATAGGGTGTGAACCCTATGGTGGTCTTCCAGGTGGTGTTATAGGCCTAGGTAGCCTCAACCAATTGATCTACCCAATCTTTTTTGCTGCTGCTCACTACCTTGGTCAAAATTCCTTCCAAAGCTATGTTAGTGACTTCCACCTATCCATTTGCTTGCAGATGATAAGGGGTGGAAGTTTTGTGCTTAATTTTGCGATGTGTGAAAAGGTCTTCAATCAAATTAGAGGTAAACTGACTCCCTTGATCTGTGACTAATTCTCTTGGATATCCAAACTTGTAGAATATATTCTCTTTAAAAAAATCAACTACTTTTTCTTCTGTTGCTACCTTGATCACCTTTGTTTCTTCCCATTTTGTCAAGTAATCAGTGCACACGATGATGTAAGATTTCGGCTTTGAAGGAGGGTTAAAAGGACCCACAAAGTCCATGCCCCACTTCTCAAATGGCTCGAAAGTCACTTGAGGCTGGAGAGGCATATCATCCCTTGGAGTAGGTTTCCCCATCCTTTGACATCAGTCATATTCGCTAATATATCTCTTTACATCTTGATGAAGAGTGGGCCAATAGTAACGTACTTGAAGGATTTTGAAGGCAGTCCTCTTTGCTGTAAAATGGCCTCCACATGGCCCATCATGACAGGTTAGGAGAATGTCAAACGCTTCCTCCTCCCTGACAAATCTCCTCAAAACCTAATCTGGGCCAAGATTAAAGAGATTTCCCCCGATCTAGGTGAAAGGGTCACTTTTCCTCACGATCTTGCTCTTCTCTTTTGAGGACAGGTGTGGCAGGAACTGTGTGGAAAGCAAGTAATTTGCTATATCAGCAAACCATGGAGAGAGTACTGAGATAGCAAATAGGTGTTCATCTAGCATTTGATCATCCATTATTCTTTCTTCACCTACGGGCAGATCTATTCTAAACAAAAAATCAACAACAACATTTTCCTTACCCGGCTTATCAACAATGGTTAAATCAAATTGTTGCAATAAAAGCAACCATCTAATAATGTGATCCTTTACATCTGGTTTGTTCATTAAATACCTAATTGCAGCATGATCAGTGTGTACAAATGTTTGATAACCGGTGATGTAGTGTCTGAACTTATTTAGGGAATGCACTACAGCTAGGAGCTCCTTTTTGTTTATAGTGTAGTTTAATTCTTCCTTTGACAAGTTTGTACTTACAAAATATATGGCACAAGTCAGCTTCTCATCAACTTTCCCTAAGGCTGCCCCTATCACTTTGCTCGAGGCATCTGTATGAATGTGGAAAGGTAGGGCCCAGTTTGGACCTCTCAAAATTGGGACAGTCACCAGTTTATTTTTCAAGGTATCTAGAGCCTCTTGACAGTTGTCAGTCCATATGAACTCAACATCTTTTCCCAAAAAACCAAACAATAGAGAGGCTAACTTATTGAAATCCTTAATGAATCTTATATAATACCCTGCTAAACCTAGGAAACTTCAAACATCTCTTACCTTTTGTGGAGGTGGGACCCTTTGGATGATGGCAATCTTGTTGGGGTCCACCTGTAATCCTTTCTAAGAGATTGCATGACCTAGCATGGTCCCTTCAGTCATCAGGAATTCACATTTTTTAGGACTGAGGGACAGGTTCATTTCAATACACTTGTCCAAAACTTTTCCTAAGCTAGACAAAGCTTCCTGGAAGTTAGGACCATAAGTGGTAAAGTCATCCATATAGATTTCCACTGTATCATGAACTAGTTCAGCGAATATACTCAATACTTCTCTCTAGAAAGTGGGGGGAGAATTGTACAAACCAAAACGAAGGACCCGATATGGAAAGGTACCCCAAGAACAAGTGAAAATGGTCTTATCTTGGTCTTCTAGGCTGATTTGGATATGGTTGTATCCGTTAAACCCATCTAGGAAGTAGAAAAACTTCTTTCCTGCCAGGCCATCTAACACTTGATCTATGAAAGGCAAAGGAAAATGGTCCTTCTTGGTGGCCTTGTTTAGTTCCTGATAATTGACACAGATTCTCCACTTCCCATTTTTCTTTGGCACTAGCACCAAAGGTGAGACCCATTTACTGTCAGAGATAGGGTTGATGAATCTGGCATCCAATAGCTTTTGTAGTTATTCTTTAAAAATGTCCTTAAGGGTTGGATTCATACTCCTTTAAGGCTGCTTGACTAGTTTGCAATATTCCTTAATGTAAATGTGATGAGTATAGACTAAAGGGTGCACTCCCTTCATCTCCTTTTAGTTCCAAGCAAAAGCATCCAAGTGGTTTTTTAATAAGCTACACAGTTCTTTCTCCTGAGAGGTGCATAGAGATGAATTTATCTTCAAGGTTCTTTCCGAGCTGAATTCCATATTCTTAACTTAGAGAGAGGTTGGGTCAGCCACACAGAGATCAAATAAAGGATTGGCTTGGGTTTCTTCCACCAGCTCTTCTAATGGAAACACACTGGGGGTGGATTCTGAATCAAGTTTTCAATAAGATCATCCTCGATTTGTACGCCCCCCCCCCCCCCCCCCCCCCCCCATGGTAGCTTCCACTGCACACAGTGGTGTGAAATAGACTTCATCCTCATCTCCTTCCCCTAACAAAAAAGGTAAATCATGTTCCAACAAAGGTTGGGTAGGAGGATATAGGACTAGCTGCTTGGACATATGCCCATTCTTGATTATCGTGTTCCTAGCGCAACAATTGATGTAGGCATCTATAGTAGACAACCGGGGTCTTCCTAGGATGAGAGGATACCCAGTGAGCTTTGCCTTTGGTTGGAGAACCAAGAAATCGGCAAGGTACTCCCAAGAATCGATGGAGACCATTACATCTTCCACAATCCCTTCAGGGCCCATGGTGGAGCAATTTGCTAATTGTAGTATTGTTGTGGTCTTTCTTAGGGAGCCCTAAAGGTTGAGCTTGAGCATAGTGTCCTTGGTCATCACATTAATGGTAGCCCCTATATCAAATAGCGTATGGGGTATTATGGTGCCATTGACGTGGACATCGACTACAGGGCTTCCAGGGTCTAGATATTTTAGACAGATTACCTACCCCAACATCAGGTTGGACAGTTGTCATATGACACTGATAGTTGGAGCATCTCTCTTGCACCTCCTAGGTGCCTGAAGAACTTCTCCTTGATCATCTTGTTGTATATAGTCACATCCTTTATGGCTTGGAGAAGTGGTCTCTTTACACATAATCTTTTCAATTCTCCCAAAAGTTCAATTTATTCTAGGGTAGGTTGTGTCATTCTAGATAATCTCTCAAGAAAGGGTGGAATGGCTTTTGGTTCACTTTCCTCTTTTTCATCCTCATCCTCCTTAGGGGGAGGCTGGTTATCTGGGAGAACCTTCCCAAATCATAGGTTAATCTCCTAAATTTCCATAGCATAGGTCGAGCATGATGGTTCCCCACTGTATACCTATTGGGCCTATTTGTTATTTGGGTTTGGGTTCGGTTGAGTAGGTATTTGGGGTTGCTTTAGTGGAGCAGGAGGCAATGGTTGTGGTTGAGCAGGTGGTGGAGGCAAAAGAGCAGGAGGAGAGTAGTACTGGGGCCTCCACCCCTGATGAGGTGCATTCCACTGAGGCTGTGGCTGAGCATAAGAGTGAAATGAATGAGCAGTTGGTTGAGCATGGTATTCCAATGGATATGACCAAGGAGGGGGTGTGGATAAGGAAGGATGAGTAAGGGGACCCCAAGAATGCGTGGAATTAGCTTGATTGGGGTTGTAATATGTCTGAAATGTCCCTTGCATTCCCTGCTGGTAAGGTCTAGGCCCATGTGGCCTCCTTTGGTTCATGAAATAGAGTGGTTCAATGGCTCCTTTGGCCCCTTGGTATGCAACTTTAAGTCCAGGCAAGGAAGGGCACTGATTCGTAGAATGGTCTTCTTCACAGACTGAACACACTTCTATAGAGTTCATTGGACATTTGTTCCTAGGATGCCTTCTGGTGCATCTAGGGAAAAAATGGCCAAAGCCCTCTATGATTCCTCTTGTTTTCTTTTGATATGCAAGGTATCCATTTGCATGGCAAGATTCTACATCATCTCACTCTTGAAAGCTTCCAACATATTTTCAAATTCACCTCTAAGGGATGAACTGGATGAGGATGTACTAGCTAGGGGCTGACTTCCCCTACCTCTCTTTCTAGCTACCCTAGAATGATTTCTAAACACAGTCTTTATGTCTTCATAAGGTAGTTGTAAATGTCCCCCCACAACCAACAAATGGAGAGTATCTAGAAGGTCTTCTCGGACTCTTCTGATCAGGACCAACTTCAGAGATTCAGGGTCAAGTATGCACCTAGCCCTTTTATAACTAAGTTGAAACCTCTCTTCATAATCTTCCAAGGATTCATCTCTTCCCATGGTCATTCAGAAGTTTTCTTCCTTGGTATCCTTTGACCTACAGTAGTCCCAGTATTTGTTATTAAATGCTTGCTGCATCTGAGCCCAATTTGTGATGTTGTTACTAGGTAAGCCCATGAACCAACAATGTCGCATCCTTGAGGGTAGAAGGAAACAACAAATTCAGACAAAAAGTCATCAGGATCTTCGATAGTCAACCCATGGAAGTGAGGTAATGCTAAAGGACTTCTGTTCTTCATTTTAGTGTCCCCATTGGTCTCTCGGATAGGAAAGATACCCTCTACTCTTTCCCCATTCCCTCTAACGTTTCTGTTTTCAACCATGGTCTCAGGAGGGATGGTTTCTTGCTCTTCTTCTGCTATAGGATCTTTGTATATCTCTAGTGGTTCACCTATAGGTTCTTCTAGATCACTATCCACCGAAGAAGAGAGAAGGGTGACTTTGTGATGTGGTGGGGGTGTTGGGTAGGATTTTTACTGAATTATCTCTTTTCCTACGAGGCATGGAAGGAAATCTCTTTTTTGGTGATTTTTATTTTTTTTGTTTTTTTCTTGTTGTACCTGCAACCTGAAATGAACTTGTTGAAATGAAATTGCAAAATTGAAATGAAAGCAAGGAAATGACTAATCTACTTTGTTGGAATGGAAATTGTAGAATTGAAATGAAAGTGGGGAAATGTCTAATCTACTTTTGTTGAAATGGAAATTGCATAATTGAAAGGGCTAATCTACTTTTGCTTAAATGGAAATTTTGGAATTGAAATGAAAGCAGGAAATGCCTAATCTACTTTGCTGAATTGGAAATTTCATAATTGAAATGAAAGCAAGAAATTTCTAATCTACTTTCGCTGAAATGGAAATTGCAGAATTGAAATGGCTAATCTACTTTTGCTGAAATGGAAATTACAGAATTGGAATGAAAGCAGGAAATGCCTAATCTACTTTGCTGAAATTGAAATTGCAGAATTGAAATGAAAGTAAGAAATGCCTAATCTATTTTTGCAAAATTGAAATTGTATAATTGAAATGAAACAACTACTCTACTTTTGCTAAAATAAACTACTTAGCAGAATGTTGCAGTAGAAAATAGAAGAAAGCAATAATCACAAAATACTCTGATGCTTCCCTGGCAATGGCACCAAATGTGGTGAACAATAGTATTGCAACAATAATGCTGCAACTCCTGGGGCTTCTTACTTTTCTTTTATCAACCAGGTAGTTCGTAACAAATTTGGAAGTGACGGTAATGTCTGCACAAGTACTAGCTCTTACTGCAGGTTGTCACTTGGTCAGCTGGCACAAGATAACTAGGAGCTTAAGCCAACTTCTATGAATTCTCAGAAGAAGATTTCAACTATGATGAAAGAAAGCTAACTCTACAAGGACTATTCTACTTGTTGTCTAGTCAATTTAACGTCTTAAATTGCTATACATAAATTATCAATCTGGGTATCATAAATTGATGAAGTGTGGTGCACCATATGTACTTAGTTAACCTTTTTCTTACTTTGTTGTTTTATAGATTTTATTTTGTTTTGGGGTTTTGTTCTTGTTGATCTCCTAAAGTATCTAATGCAAATGGAAATCCTATTTTAAGGTCTTAAGAATACTTTTAAAGGTCAAGTATAGATGTAGATTTCAAGACAAGGTCTATGTCCTTAATGGTAACTTCCAAAACTTGGCACTTCAAAAGATATTAAAACATGTTATTGATGGAATTAGTACTTAGACAAAAGTGTAAGTATGCAGCTACTTTAATCAAGAAAAAAATGAAATACTGATCATGAAATCACTATCCCTGTTGCTGTCTAAATACAAGAGAAATGAATTAAGCTACTGCACTCAAAGAAATCCAAAAAATTACAAGTAAAGTAAAGCTAAAATCAAATTATATCAACTCATATTCTAACCCCTCGCCATTAGTCTCTCTATGGCTTTTAGAGGTAATCATAAACAACTTGAACACTCTAATATCTATTTGCAGAAAAGTAAACTTAGAATCAAATTACATCAACTGATATTCTGACCCCTCGCCATTAGTCTCGCTATGGCTTTCAGAGGTAATCATAAACAACTTGAGAAATCTCATATCTATTTGCAGAAAAGTAAAACTAATATCAAATTACACATTCATATTTCAATCCCTCACCATTAGTCTCGCTATGGCTTTCAGAGGTAACCGTCAATGAAATGAGCAATCCAATATCTAATTGCAAAAAAGTAAACTAAAATCAAATCACAACATTCATATTTCGATTCTTTGCCAGTTAATCTCACTATGGCTTTCGGAGGTAACCGTCAATGACATGAGTGAGTTGATTTCTAAACTAACTTAACAAAGTAAATGAACAAGACTGAAATCAAAGCATAACTGAAATTGAAAAGCTAAAAAAAAAACAAAGTCAGCAAATAAGTAAATGTCATGTCATTATTTGATGCAAAAACATGTAAAGAAAAACTAATCTACAATCAACTGGTTGAACACACTTACATGAATTAAAATTGCATGAATGGAAAATCTAATCTATCAAACTTGAAAGCAATCAAATGACATAATGAAATCAAAGAAAATTACAAAATGAAATCTACTATACCTTACATTCTAATGTGCTCCATGACATCTACTTCACATCTCCTTCCATGTTGAGAACATCAAAGCTTTATTCAAATTCTTCAAAATCACAAAGTACAACAAAGCTCTCCAAAGCTTTCAAAAACCATCAAGGAAGAACTACAAAATCCAAGCTAAAGAACTAAAAGCCAAGCCAAGCTAGCCAAAAAATGAAGGAGAGAGATCTCCTATTTATACAAAAAGATGAGAAGCCATCTCATTCATGAGAGTCCATGAATCTCTCCCTATACTTCTAGAGTCCTAATCAAAATAGGAACTGATAAGACACATGTCTTCTTAGAGTTACAATACAATTAGGAGATGTGACACATATCCTCATGATCCCATGATTCTTTCCACTCAAATTCGAATTTGGCCTTAGAGTGCCACATAAGGGTCTTCTAGAAGCCTCTTTTCAACCTACACATGTCAACAATCTCAACCCATTGGTTAGGTATAAGATTATGCACATTATTTCCTAATTTTTAACCACAAATTCACTTAAAAGGCTTAGAATTAATAAAGATTGGAAAAACATAAATGTGGCCCAATGATAATGAAAGTGGGATGAATGTGGTGACATAGTAGTGAAATGGAGGTGATATAATGGACATAATAGTGAAAGTGTAATGGAAATGAATGACATTTTCAAGACTCAACAATTAGTAAGTAATGAAATATTAAAATAATACTGCCGTAGATACAATCTCAGGGGAGATCTCGGTATAACTACTTCATTAATTGGCCACTTAACCTGTCAATCATTTTAAATACCCATCATATTGTTTATATGTCGAATGATTCATTCAAGCATGGCTTGATTTTTTTGCCGGATAATCATAAGTAAATCGCTATCGAGAGCAGGAAGGATTTTAATAATAATCCAAAATAATGCATGCAAGTCTTTTAAATCTATTTTGAAACTCATGCCTTGCTTTATCGGATCACAATCAAAGATGTGCTTGGGTCGTAATACTTATGTTATTGCAAAATCACCGATCCATGATGGTGATACACCTTATCGCATTGGGAGATTTTAAAGGTGTCTTAACATGCGCTGCGTTACATCCCCCGATTGTCGATAGCGATATCGCATCGGAAAAATAGTGGGAGGGCCTTTTGTTATATTTGCCTGCCTTTCTCAATAACCGATATTTATTCACTTTTTGAATCGAGGTAAATCAATGGGTTTTTGAATTGTGTTGCGATATGCGATCTTGCGATCGCTTTATCGCAATAATAAAGAATTTTATGTTTATTTCATAAGACCGATTTCATATTTGTTCAAAAGGTTTATAATATATCATTTCCTTTGGACCTTTTGATGAAGGATTTGTAATGATGAGTTGATACCAATTTTATTCACACATCTATGTTTAAAAGGGACCCACTTCATATTATAGTTAGAAAGAAAAATTTTATGAAATGGGGGGGTTGTTGTACAACACAACAATTGGTGATTCATTGGGAGAAACAATTATCTCTAAAAAATGTTGAAATACTTAAACTTTCTTTATATAGAAATCTTATCTAAGAGGAGAATTCTAATATAGCTAGGTATACATAAATTATGAATCTAATAATAGCTATTTTTGCTATTTTCTTCTCTTGTTAAAATTAAATACATTCTAAGTTTTAAACTAGCCTGAATTGGTTGATAATGATAAAATAAAGAACTTTCCCAACTTAGCTTTATAATGACTCCTTTGTCATAGGTAGAGCCCCTGCTACCAGCAAACGTTTATAGTCTCGACAGGGATACCTTTTGACCATTTAATCGTCCATTATCCCATCCATTTCAGAGTATAATTAAAAGAATGAATCCAAAAATATGCCTTCATATTTTGTATCCCTTTTATTTTTTTCTTATTTTGCAAGATAAAAAGCCATTGTCTTGGTTTGGTGGCCAACTATTTGACAATTCCATTCACTGGTTGTAATTTAATTGAACAAGCTGGCTTGTGATGAGACCCCTTGTCTTGTAATTATAAGCCATTACCCTGTTTTGGTATGCAGTATTGGTAATGTCAGTTGAACTATTCCCCAATGATCATGGTAAGTAGGCTTGTAATAAGACCCCTTATCTTTTATATCAAATATATTTTAGAATTACACTCCAAGTAATCATAAACTTTGATGAATGGATGAACAATTTTCTCCTTAAGAGAGCATGGATGACAGGGTAAGAGTTGAAGATGCTAAGATTCAATCCGTTTCTATTTTTATATTGATAACCATTTTTTGGCCATTTGAAAACATTAAAATGCTTTACAGTACTTCTAAATCTTGAGAATATTTCACAAAAACAAAATGGGGTTTCAGAATCTAAATATACCTAATTTTCTAGAAATTTTCCTTTTGTTCAAGGTTTCCATTTTTTTTTCCAAAGAAAAAAATCAGTAACTTTTTATTAAAAATATAATGAAAAGTTACACTTTCAAATGCAGCTGCTGCAAGGGCACTAGTGCTACGTTAGTAGAATAACGCGTACAGAGAGAAAGAGAAAAGGAAGGAGAGAGAAGGGAAAAAGGGAGAAAAAGCCCCAGCAGTGAGCAAGACACATGCATCAAGTTTTCCGCCCCTTTTTCTTTTCGACCTTGCGCCACTCACCTAGAGTGGGCTCGGTCGAAACAATGACTAACTGAGATGGATCGGTCATCTGTCCTGATTCTTTGTCTGAGTCTGATGTATCTGAATGGTGTTGTCGTTTATTGCCTCCTGAGTTCTGATCCACGTTTTTCATCTCTATTTTGTCATTCTGGGTCTCTACCTGATTTGTATGTGGCTGAGGATCCTTGTTAGCTGTTGAAATTTCCTTCTGGTTTTCTGTTTCAAAAACCTCAGTGGTGATATCATCCTCCTCTGCCTCTGTTTCTTCCTCTTCTGTTACCGAAGGGGCCTTCTTTCTTGCTGTTCTCCTGTTTAAGACTTCATCTAAATTCTGCCATCCTCTGGGCTTCCTTTGTTGTGGCTTGCTCTTGCTGGGACATGCTTTGAGCAAATGACCTGTTTGTTGACACCCCCTGCACCTGAATGCTGTATTCTCATAGTCCAAGGGCTATTTCCATTGATTATTGTTAAAGTTCAGGAAAATGCTTTCTGGTAGGCCTTGACTAAGATCTACCTCGACGCATATCCTAGCAAAAGTGAAAATTCCTTTTAAATGCCTATCTGTATCAATCTTTAACATTTTCCCAAGGGTATTCCCTATGGCTGTTAAAGTCCTGAAGTGCCAGAAGTGTAAAGGTAAGTTATGCAGTCTTACCCATACTGGCATCCTTGATACCACTATGGTGTTTGCGTCAAAATCTGGAAACCATGGGGTGACAAATAAACCCGCACTACCCCAGAACCATGGTCCTTCATTGAGAATTTTTTCCTTATTCAACCAATTATAATGAAAATAGATACAAATAAAATATTAAAAATAAATTAATTAATTTTGTTTATAATGTTAACTTTATAGTTTTTTGTTTAATTTTTAGTCAATGGTTGATTGATTGTTAGTCACCGTATTTGCGAATACGTTATATACCCTGTGCAATAGGGATAATAAGACATGATGCAATATGTTATGATTAAGCAAATTTTAAGTGTAAAATGTTGTGTTATAATCGAAGTAACTTTGGGAATAATATGTACATTTCAATTTCATGTGTATCACATTTAAGAAAAGATTTGGTTTGATATGTGTTACACATATTTTTTATTTGGGTGCAATGCATGTTGTGTTGCACCCTTCTTCTAATTATGAGCGAAATGCATCATATCACATGGAAACAATATTTTGTGCAGTGTGGAATGGATTTTTGGTTGAAGAGAGAAAAGCTTAGGAGAATGTAATGCGCCACAAGGAGAAGATATTGCATGTGATGCTATAGCATGGAAAAGTATTTTTCCTAGCATGATGTATTGTGTGGAAAACAACTGTGTGCTACACACTACAAAGGAGAAAATTGTTGTGTGAAGAAGTTGGTTTGATTCACACAAAATGTCATGAATGAACTATTTTCAAAGAGTTGAAATGTATCACAATAAAGGATATTTGTTGTGATGTAGTCTTTCACGAGGGAAATACCTTGAATGCTAAGTGGTGCAAGAAGAATTTTTTGAAAGGTGCAATGAAGGGAAATTCGCCTTGAATGATTAAAAGAAAATTTATCTTTGTTGCAAAAAATGGAAAATTTTATTGTGCAAGAAGAAAAATTATGGTTGTGCAATGTAGCACATGAAGATACAATTTTAGGTGACACACTATATCTTAGAGATGGGAATTTATTAGAAATGCAATATGTCACAAAGAAGGGAAAATTAAGGCAATGCATTTTTTTTCAAGTAAAAACATATTAGTCACGAAATTTCATAAAGGAATAACTTTTGGAACACATGAAAACCAAAATTTGGCCAAATTTTTTGGAAAAAATATATTATGAAAGTGCTCTTTTGCCACAAAGATAATATCTTTGACAAGACATGACATATAACATGAAAAAGAGTTTTTATTACATGTGACATGTCTTAGAGAAAAAACCTTTTAGAATATGCCTCTCATATCTCTTCTCCATAGCTTCACAAGACCCAGTGCCTTAATCTAACAAACCCTATTGTTTGCATCTTAAATGGACACCTTGAAAGGTGTTCCAATCCATTGTTATACTTGCATCTTTTATATACAAAAAAAATGAATCACTGCCTCTCTAAGGCCTTGTAGACAAACCCACTAATTAAATAGTTCTAAAAAGAAAAATATTGTTAAACACTTGTTCTTATTCCTAAATGCACACACATTTCTGATACATCTTAATGATTTCATTAGCCACTAAGACTATGTGCATAAACCTACTTCTAATCATATAATTGTCCACATTCCTCCCTTCTAGTGCCTTAAAAATTGATTCACGCAACACCATAACATTTAAACAAAACTTATGGAATCTATACGAATACCCTTTTTTCATATGTTTATAAAAAGCTACAAGCTTTCTTCAATGTCCCTTTCTTGGATATAATCCTAAATGCTCACACTAGTTGCCATAATATCAACATTGTAGGAGTCCCTCACTTGACCTTTGACATAAGTTGGAGTTTTCCTTGATGAGTTTATAAAGGTGTGAATGGGACTAATAAACAAGTATTTGGGCATCTTTGGGTGTTTGAGATCATATAACCCTAGAAAACTAAACATGGGTGTGATCATATGGGAGTTGTTTGCCTCTTACCTTTGAATGGGTCAATGATTATCTAAAGGTGGTTATCGCTATGGCTCTCTACATCACTAAATTGAAATTATCCATTATCCTTTCCTATGTTGCTTGAACAACGTGGAATGTTCGTTAATCTTTGACTTGAACAATGACAAGAGAAAACAAGGCAAGGTATACCAAGGGGTTTTGGCCATCCTTGATGGACCAACACATGCTTCGATGAGCAACGATGATAGTGAGATAAAGAAGGTCATGTGAGGTTTTTATCCATAGATTTCCATTGGTGAACCACACATACACACATTACCATACATATATAATTATCTTAACTTTAATTTTATAATTTTTTATTTATCAATTTAATTTATGTACATTATTTCTTAACTTTTAATTAGTTAATTAAGTAATCATTTTAAGATATAAATTATTCATTAAATAACTTTAATAGCTTGTGTCAATATTTTTTTTAATAGTTAAGAAAGAAGAATAATTTTATAATGCTTCTTGATTAGTAAGCAAAGAAATAGGCATTAACATACTCTATGAGAATTCCCCCTTTACCATGTTCAGTAAAAATATTCATGGGTGAATGCATACGGGTTATTCTTTTGGGCCAAATGTAGTGACGGAATTTCAAAATTTTACTCTTTTATCCAATTGAAGCCCTCAAAATTCATATAAGCGTTGTGAATTTTGATTCGTAGTAAAAATACAATTTGTGGAGAATTATTTTGTTGTCCTAATGATATTTTTTTCAAAAACATTTAGTGTCATATATGTCAACTTTCCATTAAATAGAATGCTTATCCTTGCAAATTTTTGCACATATTAAGAGGTATGTGTGTGTTCACGTAGCATAACTTAGTCTAAAATGTGTAATTCAATATGTGTGTGTGTGTGTGTGTGTGTGTGTGTGTGTGTGTGTGTGTGTGTGTGTGAGGATGATCTACACAGAGAGAACTAAGTCATGCATATTAAAAAAATATTTTTTTATCCAAAATTAATTTATTTTATTTTTATTTTTTGAAGTTGGTGAAGTGATATTTCAATTACATTTTGTAGACACATGTGTTCATGTAAGGTTTCTTTTCAACTATAATAAATTCAAAACCAAGATCACCCTTTTGAAGATGACTAGTAAATAGAGATAGTGGTATTTTTTGACTTTTTTTCGTTGTGTATATTTTATGTTATTGATTTTTATTTAGCCCCTTTGAAACTGTCCAAAAAAAATCAAGAATTATGTTTAAAATAAAATTAGATGAAAAATATCATATGAATTTGAAAATGTCAAACTCATATGCCATTGGATAGAGGATTCCTTCATGAATCCAACATGATCAACTCCTCCACCTAAGGACAAAATTTGCTTTAAGTCTGTCAGGGTACAAAATGGTGTTCTAGAGAACTCTACAGAATGGGAGCTAAAACTCTGTATTTTAGGCCCTCGGTAGCTCGATTGAGTGCTCAAAACGCTTGATCGAGTGCTTGAGATAAAATTTAAAAGAGCTCGATTGAGGGTTTAAGAAACCCTTGATTGTGCCCTTAACATCGTTAAACAGAGGCTCGATCTAGTTTAAGGCACGATCTAGCCTAGAGATCGATCTAGCTTTAAGGCTTGATCTACTTTCAAGGGTCGATCAAGCTACTTTTTTTTAATTCAGTGGTGAGGTTGTATTGGTGGGAAATTTCAAAATCATGGCTCGATCAAGTCACTAGCTCAATTGAGACACTAGCTTGATCAAGCTCTTAGATAAACTTGGGTTACGTGGGAGCTGGATCGAGGGTTTTTTTACCGCTCGATCAAGCTATATTTGAGCCCTCAAACAACTAGATCGAGGGCTCAAACATTGCTTGAATGAGTGCTTAAAATGGCTTGATCGAGTTGTTGTTTTTCACCTAAAACATGCACTCGCTTGCCAAAACGTGTAACCCATCTTCATGCATAAACCCTCCCCTAGTCACTAAATGTACTAAATTCATAAATTAAACAAGGATTCATAAATTTTCCATAATATAATTGTCAAATATCCCACCACCAAATTGGGATATCTATGTTGCCCCTGGTCTTCAGCTAAATTGACATGTCAATTTTAATCTTTTTAAACGATCCTTTCTAAGCATTTCTCCAATTATATTATCATAAAAATATATTACATTTCAATCCAAAAAAATTCAATAATCTTAGGAAAACAATGATGCACTAGAAAACTCATATGTCACACATAAAATCGTGCATCTTACATCATTAAATTATGGGCTTATTATAGTTTCAATAATTTTCATCTAAATTCCAATTTAAAGTTTTTATGGGGAGTGGCCATAGAATAAAAGATAAGCCTAATGTTTGCGAGGAGCTACGAGAAATGTTTTCCATGGATGGAACAAACTGAAAGTAAAAGATCAGAATTATTTAACCTTGTCCAACTATATAGTGTAGTTCACCAATATACTTGTTTAAGAAACAATTTCTATGTAACTCTTACCTGGTATTCTTGCATGTAATGCTCAAAGTCTCTTTGTTTTTTTCCATGTTCATGTTTATAAGTATCTTTATGACATTGCGTTTGAATTTTCTGACTATATTCATTCATTACATGTCTTGTTTATGTGGATCCCTTTCCAACTGGTTCCTTCAAGTATTTAAAATTATTTACCATTCTTACAATAGATGAAAGGTAAGTTGATGGAGTTTCATTATGAAGGTTAAAAAATTAAACACATGATATTTTTCAATATATTGCAAATCAAAATCTAGATGTCTCCTCAGGAAAAACATGAAAAAAATGGAACACACATAAATAAAATTTATAGGAGAGATCACCATTTATAACGTCTTCCTATTAACCTTTCTTGATGCATATCCTATTCAACCTAGACCATTTTTATTATTGTGAATCTCTTCATCATTTCAACACATTTGAGCTTCGATAATATTCTCTTCAAGAAATAGATTAAAGGGTTGGTAATCACATGAGATCCAAGTGAAGAAAACCAACCTACTCAATCTATCAGAACAAAAAGGAAATAGGATGGAGATTTTGATGTATTGAATATGACCCCCAATTCTTTAGATGATTTGCAACTATTTTCTAGTTTATTTGGATACATCACCTTACCAATCATACTCCTTCCATAATTTAAAAATCTAAAATTCCTTGTACCATTTCTCTTCCCTCTCAATGAATTAGGAATTATCACATTTATATTATTATTCTCAACCACAAATTGATTCAATACACTATTGCACATCAACAATAACACAACGACATAAAAATCCACTAACCCCTTTACCAATATCATCCCTTCCATCATCAATCCCTGTTTTACGTATTTGACTCCCTTAAATTCTTAATGTCCTTAAAACCCACCTAATATATATTTGACATAGCATTCAAGAAATGAGAAATATGATGTAATAACAATGAAAGTCAATGAAATTCAAGGAAACACTTTCAATTATTATAGTAAAATTTAAATAATGAATTGGGTGTGTAATTGTTAAAAGAACATGAAATTGCTTGAACCCTTTAAGGAAAGATATCCTAGTTCAAGCACCAACTAAAACAATAGAATGAATATTGCATGAAATTCTTGAGACCCACTTGAGGAAACAATATTATTAATATTAGACAAGCACATACCTTGAGGAAGTTAATGTTAGGAAGAAACTAAAGTATTCAGAGCAGAGAAAACATTGTTATGGGAAATGTATCATTAAAAATTTAAGTACATGAATACCATGAAATTGACTCATTATTTGCATGCATAACAATGGGAAATTAGGAATCTATTACCTTTTTCTACAATGAATTGAAAACTTTACAAATTTTCTTTTATTAGGTATTCATTTTTGCACATACATGTCTCAAGTAACCTCTGTAACCGTAACAAACCTAAAAATTGGAACAATAATTCAAGATTACGAGAATTAACCATAATTTATCTCACTTGGAATCACTAAATTGTGGCCCTTTTATATTTTTTCTTCTTGACATTCTCTTGAAGCTTGAATACCTCTTATAGTCCATCCTTGATCACTTGACGACTAATTTAACTGGCTTCATCGGCTTGGAAGCTCCAGTCCTATATTTATACACATCCCTAGTGCCCTTGTGATAGTGGGGGCCATTATTGTTGAGATTATTTGTCTATTTCCTCTAGTAATCCTTCATAACGCGCCTCCACCTTCCACTCCAATTTCTTCTTAGAGTTCACATGTCAGACCCTTCTGTTGCCCACTTCTTCTGCTCAAACTTGGCAGTGCCCCCCTTTAAAATAGAGTTGAACCCTCCCTTGTTGGCTCTAATCTAGAGGAGATGGACTTGTGGGTACAAGTCGTCAAGAATGGCACCCAAATGGGTGTTATCCGTGATCTAGTGGGTACATAGAAGGGTATATTTGTTGGAATTGAACTCAAGAAGTGTGTAGTGGACATGTCAAGTTTACATAGGTTGTACAATGGATGATGGGAGCTAATACAATGGTTGGCTAACCAAAATCAACAAGTATGCCAACCTTGTAAGGTTCCATTAAAACATAAGGTGCATTCGGGGAATTCCTTACATTATGATTAACTTAAGAGAAATTACTTCAAATATTAAATTTTAATGATTTGATGATAATTTGGTAGCATATTTTATTTCAAAATTTATAATTAAATAAAAATATATATGAATACAATTAATATTGGTACAATAAAATTCTCATTCACTATATGTATAATTTATATTTTTTATGGTGGTTCCTAAATAATTACAGGAATATAAATTGATTCATTTAACTTAAATGGTGAAATAAATAATTAAGTTAACTCCAAAACAAATGAATTCAAAGATATAATATTCATTAACATGATAATTTGGATAACAGACTTAGCTGCATAAAAATGTAGAACAATATATGAACCTAGTTTCCCTATCCACATCACTGTGTCCACCAACTATGGTATCTTTACCAAAGACAAAATCCAAAGGAGACCTTGGTGTGAAACCATAACAGGTCTCAAAAGGAGATCTTTGTGTAGAAGAATGTTTTGCTCTGTTGTAAGCATGTTGCACATAACACAAATGTT
>APFE030154758.1:239533-261527 GCA_000404065.3 Pinus taeda | reverse complement strand
CATGTTGCACATAACACAAATGTTCATCCCAAAGCTTAGGATGTTTGCTGCAATATCCTCTGAGTAACTGGATCACTGTCTTGTTAACTACTTCTGTCTGGCCATCAGTTTGTGCATGAAAGTTGTGCTTTTCTTTAGTTTGGTGTCCATCAGTTCCCACGGACTCGACCAAAACTTCCCCACAAATCGGGTGTCTCGATCAGATACAATGGAAGCGGGTATTCCAAAATTAACCCATACCTGTTCAAAGAAAAGTTTTGTAGTTTGTTCAGCTATAATCTATTTATTACAAGGTATCAAAATACACATTTTGTTGAACCTATTCACAACAAAATATAGATAATCATGACCTTTCCTATATTTAGGTAGTCCTCCAACAAAATCCATGGAAACACTTTCCCAAGGGTGAGAAGGAACTGGTAATGGAGTGTACAAGCCTAGTTTTCTATTGTTGGGCTTGCTTTTAGCACACATAGTACACCTTCTTGCATATCTAGAAATTGTCTCATTCATTTTTTGCCAATAACAAAATCTTTGCAGCTGTGCAATTGTTTTACTTACCCCAAAGTGACCTGATATTAGAAAAGTGTGTGCTTCTCGAATTATCTTTACTCTTTCAGTTTGTGGAATGCATAGCTTCCCACAATGATATAGGAGTCAGTCCTTTACATGATAATCCAGTCCTTCTACTCATTTGCCTTGACTTAAAGTTGCATATACATCTTTGAAATCTATATCTTGAGCATGTTCTTCAATGTAGCTCTCATGTAACATAGAATTATGTTTAAGTATAGTAGATGCATTTATAATGGGTCTATATAACATATCTGCAACTTTATTGTGTATGCCCTTTTTATATCTGATGACTAAATGTAACTGATGTAGAAAACCTATCCATCTATAGTGTCTTGATTGCTGCAACTTAGTTTGGGAGTGTAGATATTGAAGTGGTTGATGATCAGTATGTATCACTGTCTCTTTGCCCATTAAGTAATGTTTCCACTTTTTCACACTCTGTACTAAGGCATACAATTCTTTATCATATGTAGGATAGTTAACTACTATAGGATTAAAAGTCTCAGAATGATAACATATGGGTTTACCATGCTGTGTCAACAATGCTCCCATGGCATAGTCACTGGCATCTATTTGGATCTCAAATGGTCTTTGAAGATCAGGCAGTGCTAGTACAGGTGCTGTACTAATCTTTTCTTTCAAGGTGTCGAAGGCTTTCTGCTATTTTCCTTCCCACTAAAACACCTTGTTCAATCCGGTTAAAGCATGTAAGGGAGCTGCAATTGAGGAAAAGTTAGAAATGAACTTCCTCCAATATTGTACCGCTCCTAAGAAGCTTCTAACTTCTGTAGCAGATTTGGGTTTAGGCTAGTTTACAATGACTACCATCTTAGAGGGATCTATCTTCAATTCACCACCCCCTACTATATGACCCAACTAGTTTAGAGATGTTTTGCCAAATTCACAATTTTGAGGGTTTAACATGAAGTTTTTCTCTTTTCAAAACATCTAATGTCTGCTTAACATGCTTTAAGTGTTCTTCCCACATTTTGCTAAAAATCAGAATGTCATCCAAATACACAATAACAAAATCATCAAGAAAAGGTCTGAGTACATCATTCATTAATCTCATGAAAGTAGTGGGAGGATTAGTTAATCCAAAAGGCATAACCAACCACTCATACAATCCTTGCTTTGTTTTGAAAGTAGTCTTCCATGCATCTTGTTTTGCAACTCTGACCTGATGGTATCCACTATGCAAGTCTAGCTCAGAGAAATAAACAACTTCCTTCAATTGATCTAAAAGATCATCTATGCGAGGAAGGGGATAATGATTTTTTATTGTTATCTTATTCAGTCCACGGTAATCAATGCACATTCTCCACAAGCCATCTTTCTTTCTCACCAAAACGATTGGTGACCCCCATGGTGGTGTGCTAGGCCTGATGAACCCTTTCCGAGCAACTCCTACACCTACTTCTTGATTTCAGCATTCTCTAAAGTAGACAACCTATACATTCCCATGTTTGGCAATGGAGCATCTTACTACAAAATAATATCATGTACTATTTCCTTTTTGGGTGGCAGACCTTTAGGTTCTTGAAACAAGATATCATACTCTAAAACAACCTTTTCTAAATCAGCTTGCTATTTAGCATTACTTCCCTCAAATACATTGGTTTTATCAGGTTTCTTTTCCTTTACAACCATCAGTAAGAATTGTTTGCATGAATTTATCATTCTTTTCATCTGCCCTAAGTTTATGAGAGTATAATTATTCATGAGCTTATGAGCTCTTACAAATTATTCGATTCCATCTTTAACAAGTAGATACTTGTTCTCAGCTCTACAGAAAATAACTTTTCTATCATACAAGTAAGGAATTCCTAAAACAATTCCACATATATCCAAAGGAATTTTATCTAACTCAACCTCATCTACAAATGCTGACGCAAATGAAAAATTGAGTTTGCACTGTCTAGTCACTTGTAGTTGTTCTTTATCATTCAACCATCGTAATGGGTATGGTTTCTTGTGAGGTGTAGTTGCTAATCCCAATTTCTTTACAATTGCTTCATAAATTAAATTTACTTGTGAGCCACTATCAAACAAAGTATCAATCTTTTGATGTTTGTAAATAACTCAAATATGAAAAAGCTCATGTCTTTTTCTCTCATTCTCTTCATCAATAATAGATTGTGCAGAATTACTAGTAGATGCTTCAGAATTCTTACCTTTTATACCTGTAGTTGCAATGGTTGTTTCATCTCCCGAGTCTGACCCCAAATCTTTCTGAATAGCTGTAGCAGTCTTCTTCTTCTTTCCCTTGAATTCCTTAGGTCTCAGCTTTGGATGCAGAATCCAAAAATGCTCATCATCATGCCCATCCTTTTTATAGTGAGTGCATGAAGCTTTGCTCTTCTGTGCAGTGTTGGCCCTCCTTGCTTTCCATTTCTACTTCCTTTTCTCCTTATTCTTTCTTGTAGTGGGTTGGGATGATCCCCCAACTTCTGGATTTCCATTCTTTCCTCTAGCTTCTAGATGAGTAGCTTATATAGATACCTCATCTATACTAGTGGGATTAATCATGAGGATGGTATGCCTCATGTAGCTGTGTAGACCACCAATGTACTTCAACAAAGTCTCTCGTGAGTCTAATGAGATTCCTAGGATCAGTGCTCTCTTTCTAATTTCTTGAGTGTACCCTTGCACACTTTGCCCTCTCAACCGTTGAAGAGTCTACCAACTCATCATGGCTTGTTACATGTAGGCTAATGGATAGAACTGCTTTTTGGTTGCAGAAACAAATTCACTCCAAATAGAGATGGTCTTACCATGTATTTTCATGTCATCTTTGGTTCTGCCTTCCCACCAAACCAAGGCAGCACCTCCAAGGCGTAGGCTTTCCAGCTGAATCTTGATCTTGTCCGAGTCGATATTCTGCACTCTGCAATACACATGAATTTGTCTAATCCAATTGTCCAACTTTTCTACATTTAACTCTCCATCATATATTGGTAAATAAAATTTAACATCTAATTGGATCAAAGATGCTTTCTTTTTGTTTTTAGGGCTGTTAGGAGGTGTGATAAAGCTTTCCTCTTTCCCTTTTCCTTTGAAGTGGTCATGGAAGTGAGACTCATCTTCTCCTTTGTCTTGCTTAGAGCCTGATGAATCTTCATCCTTATGTTTTCTAAAGTCCCTATAAATTTCTTCTACCATGGACTTTATGGCTAGGAAACTATCTATGAATTGAGGGTTTGGCCCCACAGAACCTCTCTCTAAAATTGTCTTCCAAGGATAGACTCTCCCAATTTCAAGATTAGTTTCGACCAAATCTCCTTCTCCTAATTTGAGCTTTGATCTAGTAAGCATTCGACAGTTAAGCCAACACAAGCTTGTCTAACCTTGACAGCCTAAAGCTCTCATACCACTTGATCTGAAAATCACTCTTGAGTGATCTCAGTTAAAGAATTATTGAATGAATGTATTATAGACTCATGTGTTGGTGTGTGTCTATGTTATTTTAGGCAACGGATCGATTAAATTGCAAAATACACAGACACTAGAAAATGGAAAACAACAAGAGAAACACAGTAAGAAAATACAAGAACATAACAAATTAATAAGGATTTCACCCTATCCTCCAGGGCTACGTCTCCGGTCCAACTTTCAGTGGTGTCCTTCTTTTATTGTGTCTTTAAAGCAGAGATTACAATGAGGAGCTCAACTTGAGTCTCCTGAAATAGAAATGATGCTTGGCAGTGTGGTTCTTGGATTCCCCAAGCCACTAGAGTGCACAAACTCTTTTCCTCTCCAAATCTTGACCTCTCTGGTATTTAATGGGAGGAGCCCAATGTGGTGCTCAATTCCCAACATATCCTCTCAGGGATTGCTTGAACCTCTCAAGTTTTTTGTCTACTCGATGCTACCTTAGGCTGCAGGTCAGCTCGGCCCTCTGTCTTTCTGCTTCTTGCTTCACTGTCTCTTCTTTTCTTTGTCTTCACTCTCTTCTCCTCTCGGTGTCTTCTGTTCTGTCTATTCATGCCTTAACACCAATTTGTCTCACGACTATTCAATTCCTCTTCCGCCCTTGTTGGATAGCCTGCTGTTTCTCTCTTAGAGTTCCCTGTCTCTGAGTCATTGTCAAAGGCTCACAGGGAGTGGCCACTTGTCCTCTCGCGAACTATGCCAGCTCTTCCTCAATGGTTTGGTTTTTTCAGTTACGTTATGCAACGACTCACTCGCCAACTCAGCTGTAAAATCGGACCTCAAACTCTTATCTGTCGTGGCTTAATCCCATGTCGAATCTGGTTTTTCCATTGGGCACGATCTCTGCTGTCAAATCTGGAGCCTTCAGATCCTATGCCATTTTATCATTTCGTGCAGTTGATCTTCTCGACTGTTAACGCGTGATGAGTGGTGGTTTTCTCTCTCATCTATTTGCCACGCATTGGGTGCTAAATGGAATCGATCATTTTTCTCCAAATCCTTTTACCGCCTAAGGGTGCCCCCAATATACCATCGGTTTTGGAGCACAGGTCCCGCCTTTCACCTTAGCGCTTCCCCACAGTTTCCCGGCTTCCATGCAACTGAGCGCTTTGGGGCTCTTTCCTTTTCGAGGGGTTTTGCCCAGCAATGCACTAGTCGCGCATCAGGAATTCCCTCTGTTTCCCAATCCAGGCTTTCCAAGTGCCAGTTTTTCCTCCTGCGCGATATCCACGGGCCTCGATCAACACGCTTTGACCAAGGTCCTCATCATTCCTCGTTGGCTACAAACTGCCACAGTCATAGGTCTTCCTGATCACTCTTTGTTCACAAATTCGAAAATTTTCCTGTTTTGATACAGTCATGGCATCTTGATTATTTTTCATGGATCCAATTCGGATCACTGGGGGGAGAATTACTCAGGTAGAAATCGGCAACTTGCTGGAGGATTTCAAAACAGATACCTTCGGAACTTTGACAATGCAATTAGACATCATGCAAGCCAAGTAGAAGAAGGCTGAAGTAGAACAAAACTTGGTGATATTTTTCCCTAGATGCAGGAAGAATAATAGTCATAAAGAATGGCCACTGGATATGGTACAAACATATGCCATATGTACTAAAGGTCATGCCACAGAAAGCTACCCATCATTCCCAGGGTTAAAAGTAGTCTATAAGGAGCTAGAAGAAGAAAGAAAACTAGTCTACCTGCTAAATCAACGTCGCCAATGGCAAGCACAACAAAAAGGTATGCCTACTGACCCATCTTCTTTCTTTCAACCCTCGCAATACAATTCACAACAATACCCAGGAGCTCTGTGGTAGAACCGACCACCTTTTCCTAATTGGTCACAGTAACCATTCTCTATGCCACCTTGGTCCAACCAATCAAATCAAAACAACAATTGGCCAAATTCCTCTTACTTTCCACCATTCTGGCAGAATAATGCATATCCATCTCAATGGCCACCCTCCACTTCACAAAACTAGAATTGGCAGTCAAGCTGGCAAAGACCTAAAAACCAGCCAGCAAGAAAAATCCCCCTACCTCAACCTACACTACCAGCACCATACACATTGCAATAGAACCCTCAGACCAACCTATGGCCACAGCTCCCAGCCCAGCCCAACCTGAACCCCAATAATAAATGAGTCCAATATGTGCAAATTATTGAAGGACTGGAGCTAGAAACTGAGTTGATGGAGGGTAATGAATTCAAATTAAGGTATGGATGGATAATTGAGTCAGAGGGGGATAAAAATATACAATTAGAATATATGTAACCTATGGAAAAAGAACCTCAAGTGGAGAATATGGTTAAACAGAAATGTCACGATCAAACTATTACCTCTCTCCACCATTCCCAGAGAGATTAATTATACCTCGCTCAATCAAATATCCCAATTTTGATCTTCTGGGAGAATTAAAAAATTAGTGTGTAAAAATACCTCTCCTCCAGGCTATTCAGGACATTCCAATTTGTGCAAAAACTATTAAGGAATTGTGTACAAAAAAGCCGAAGAGGAAAATAAAAACAACCCCAACTATCCATGTAATCGGAACTTTGTCTGATTTATTATCAGGAAGAGAAACACCGGTAAAATATGAGGACCCAGGAAACCCTATAGTCACGGTACAAATAAATGGATGCTCCTTCCCCAATGCATTAGTTGACCTAGGAGAAACCATTAATATTCTTACAACAACAACCTGTCAAAAACTTGGCTTTACATCATTGGATCCAACCACGACCTTGCTAGAACTAGCTGATCGATCAGTAGTCAAACCAGAAGGAACATTACAGGATGTAATAGTGTCTATAGATTCTTGGGAACACCCAACAGACTTTTTGATCATCAATCCTAGAAACTGGTTAGACGGACATCCCTTAATTCTAGGAAGATCTTGGCTAGCAACTGCAGATGCTTACATAAGCTGTCGAATAGGTAGCATGACTATAGAAAGAGGAAGTAATGTGAAGAATTTAGCTTTATATTCTCCAGCTTAGCCAAGTTTAACAATAATAAAAACTAGAAACAACCTATATCATATTTAATTGAAAACATTCAATCACCGCTAACTATAGAAGATGCTCTTGAATTTAAGGATCAAATAGAAGATGACATCATTAACACTTACATTAACCAACCAAATGTCGTATCCAATCTAAAATGTCACATGATCGGAGCAGCCTAGATAAAAAAATTGAAGAAGATCCCTTAAAAGATATTAATGACCAGTCAATACCAACAACTACTGTTTATAATAGTAAAACCATTGAAATTGAGTCAGGGAAAGTCCTAAATATCAACAAAAACCTAACTGATGACCAGGAGAAGAGGCTTGTTCAACTTCTAAGAAAATATAAAGAGGATTTTGCATGGGATTACCTAGACAAGAAAGGGATTGATCCCCAATTATGCATGCACCACATCTATACAAAGAAATATGCAAGGCCCATTCAAAAACCTCAATAGAGGTTAAACACTCACCTTAAAGATATTGTTAAAGATGAACTACAAAAACTGTTAGATGTAAATTTCATCTATCCTATATCTGATAGAAAATGGGTTTCTCCATTAGTTATGGTGCCTAAAAATAATGGAAAGTGGCGTATATGTGTCGATTATAGAGAGCTTAATAAAGCAACCCAAAAATACCATTTTCCCCTTCCGTTCATCGACTAGATCTTAGACGCATTAGCAGGAAAAAAATTATTTTCTTTCCTAGACGGCTTCAACAGCTACAATCAAATTCAATTTGCCCCTGAAGACCAAGATAAGACTACCTTTACCTACCCTTGGGGGACATTTTCTTACAGGGTCCTACCTTTCATATTGTGCAACGTACCTGCGACATTCCAAAGGGCTATACTCAGCATTTTTTTCAAACTTGATAAACAAGGGGCTCGAGGTGTACATGGATGAATTTACACCCTATGGAGGTGACTTCGAACCGGCATTACAAACGCTAGAGAAAGTTCTGCAAAGATGCATTGCTACCAGGCTCTGTTTAAGCCATGAGAAATGCCACAGGATGATGACCGAGGGCCTCATCCTTGGTCACTACATCTCAGCAGCCAGAATTTAGGTATATCTAGCAAAAATTCAGATAATTCTCTTAATACCTACCCTCTCCATACAAACTTAGGTACGTAGTTTCTTGGGATTTTCTGGATATTATAGAAGATTTATAAAGAATTTCTCTCAAATCGTTGCACCATTATATGCATTAACAGGAAATATAGATTTCATATGGACTGATAAATGTGACATTGCTTTTGAAGATTTAAAAGGACTAGTATCAATAGCCCCAGTATTACAGGGCCCAAACTGGGATTTGCCATTCCAGATCTCATTCGATGCATCAGATACGGGCATTGGAGCAGTTCTCAGTGAGGAGGAATATAAGAAACTTTATGTGATGTACTACATCAACAAAAATCTATCCCCTACTAAGTTGAATTACACTGTGACTGAAAAGGAATTTCTGGCTGTAATATATGCTATTAATAAATTCAAACATTATATAACACGATACCCTGTGGTTTTGTATATTGACCACTATGCTATTAAATATCTAGCTACTAAACCTGTTACAAATGGAAGATTGAAAAGATGGTTGATCCTTTTGCAAGAATTCAACTTAACAATCAAAGATCGACTAGGAAAGGAAAATCCAGTAGCAGACTTCCTTTCACGTGTGCCAAAGACAGATGACTCGACATCAGTAGAAGACCAGTTCCCTGATGAGCACTTATTTGCTGTAACCGTGAAAACACCGTGGTACGTGGATGTCACAAACTACCTAGTAGTGGGAAAATTACCCAAGCACCTGACGCCCAGTGAAAGAAAACAAATATTACAACATAGCATTTGGTTCTCCTAGATTAGAGGATATTTATTTCATATAGGAGCTGATATGCATATTCTAAGATGTGTTAGGGAAGACAAAATATTCGACATATTGAAAGCTTGCCACGATGGGCCTTACGGTGGACATTTTGCAGACCGCGAGGATTGGTCACAAAGGTTTACAGAAGGGCTATTATTGTCCCACCATTTTTGAGGACACTAAAAAGTTTGTCTAGGCATGCGATAGTTGCCACAGAATGTGTCGCCCTGGGTAGTCTGACGAGATGCCCCTGCATCCGCAGTTAGTGATTGAACCTTTTGAACGATGGGCATTAGATTTCATTGGTCCAATAAACTCATCATCTAATCAAAAGACATATATACTAGTCGCAACAGAATATGTGACTAAATGGGTGGAGGCAGAAGCATTACCAAGGGCAACAGAGGACTTAGTAATCCACTTTATTTTCCAACTTTTAGTGTGATATGGCTTGCCTAGAGAAATAATCACAGATCGAGGGACACAATTTGTAGGCCATAAGATTGCCGTGACATTAAAAAATAATCATATCATGCATAGAATCATATCTCCATACCACCAGCAAGCAAATGGCTAGGTAGAAATTACCAATAAAGTAATCAAGGCAATACTCACAAAGACAGTCGCATCACATAGACATGACTGGGCTACCCGATTGCCAGAAGCCCTATGGGCATACCACACGACATGGAGAAATACCACAGGATATTCCGCATATCAGCTAGTGTTTGGAAAAGAACCTATCTTCCCAATAGAATTTGAAATTCACACATTGAGGATAGCTCAAGAAGTAGGCTTGGACTTAAATGAAGCACAGATTAATAGGCTGCGTCAAATCAATGAATTGGATGAAATCTGACTATCAACGTTTTAGCATACTAAACTGATCCAACAACAAAGAGCAAAATGGCATGATGCCCTTATCAAGAAGAAGATCTTCCATGAAGGTGATTGGGCACTTCTGTATGATTCTAGGTTCTAGTATTTCCCGGGCAAACTCCAGACCAGATGGTTAGGCCCCTATGAGATACAAGAGGTGCATGATAATGGCACCCTCACATTAGCCACCATTGATGTGTCTGGATACTCTTTTAAAGCGAATGGACATCGAGTACGCCTCTATCACAAACCGCTTACTAGGGAGTCCTTTTACCAACAGTCACAAGAAGATTCCACTATGCAAATTATCGTTGAGGAGGGAAACCCATCCACAACATTGGTCTAGCGAAGAATTTATTTCTTTTGAAATTTCTACATAAATTTCCCTTTCTGTTTGATTGAATTTGCTTGTATAATAAATTGTCTCTCTCTCTCTCTCTCTATATATATAATATATATATATATATAATATATATATATTCCTATTTTTCCTTTGCTATTCCCTATAGGGAACAACTGTTGTTCCCTTTAAAGAACAACAATGTTCGTGTGGATTTTTACCTATTGTTCCCTTTAAGGAATAGCTGTTGTGCCCTCTAAGGAACAGTTGTTGTTCCCTCTAAGGAACAACAATTTCATGTGCAATTTTTTTCTTCTTTCTGTTCCCTACAAGGAACAATTGTTGTTCCCTCTAAGGAACAATTGTTGTTCCCTCTAAGGAATAGCCACTGTTACCTCTAAGGAACAACCGTTGTTCCCTCTAAGGAACAATAATTTCGGCGTGCATTTTGTCTTATTGTTCCCTATAGGGAACAACTGTTATTCCCTACAGGGAACTGCTGTTGTTCCCTATAGGGAACAGCTACTGTTCCCTATAAGGAACGCCAATTTTTATGTGCATTTTCTTCATTGTTCCCTGTAGGGAACAACTGTTGTTCCCTACATGGAACAACAATTTTTAATGTCTATTTCCCTTGTTGTTCCCTCTAAGGAAAAACAATTTTCATATGTATTTTCTTTGTTGTTCCCTCTAAGGAACAACACCTTTTTGCGTGTCTTTTCTTGTTGTTCCCTATAAGGAACAACACTTTTTGTGTGAGGTTTTCTTTTGTTGTTTCCTTTAGGAAATAACACTTTGTGAATATTTTTTTGAGAACACCTTTCTTTCCTTTGCTCACTCTTTATGATCTTCTATGGGGTACAAGTGTACAAATATATATGTAAGGATACAAATCTGGAGTTTATTGGAACAGGCAAATATATTGAATATTATCATATTTAACAAGACTACTTTTGTATTGGTCGAAAAAGAAAGGACACAACCATCTATATCACTTCACTGTCCTCATTTCCACTATAAATCGAATTGACTGATTGTTTGTACCATGCTATTTCTCCCCTAATCCCTATAATTCTCTCTGTTCATTATCATCAATAAGGTTAAGGGCATTTTTTTTTCTATTGATATGTTCAAACTTCTTTCGCCATCCCTACTCCTAAGGAGTGTTGAGCCACCCTCTATGTATAAATAGGAAGTGCTAATTTAACAAAAAAAAAAAAAAGAGATATATATACATATGTTTACTAACAATTCTATGATTTTTTTCTCACAAATGGAAGATAGGGGGTCTCATCACGAGCCAACCTACAATGATCAAAAGGAAGCAGCGAAGTGGCATTCCCACTATGGCCACACACCAGGGATATGATCCAATGGATGCATCAAGAAATAAAGTCCTTGGAACAGGAGATCTCATTACGAGCCGACCTATCCACCTTTCGCTCCTTCTCCATGAATGGCAATGTGTTCATCTGGTTACCAAGCCAACACATTGGTCTCTACTTTGATATCATAATGCACTTCCCCAATTATACATAGAGGACCATGGTTCCAAAGGGTTAGAAAGAAACTCTGTCGAGGCTATAGATGCCTGCAGGCAACAAAAGCTCTATTGATGGTATTGAAGTCGTATTTTCAACATCAATAGCTATTATAATTCCCTTTTCTTATCTTTTATCTTTTCTACAGAGGGATTATGTTCCTAATTTACTTTGAACCTTTATGCATGTGATATCTTTAAAAAATAAATCATAATATTTTTAAGTGGAATAATGATGGTAAAGTATTTTTCATGCATTAGTTGTCATTTTTCCTTTTCGAATCACCTCATGGCATCTCCTCACTTAGTGATAATTCTCGTTATATGCATTGATTTCAGCACTCCAATATCTTCTAGGATCCTTTCATTAATGTGTGTACCTAGCCACTTTCATCACCCCTGTACTTCGTCGCCAACACGTTATCCCTTCACTCATTCGGTTGAAGGTGATCTACTATTTCAAAGGGGGGCAAAGAGAAACCTCCAGTGTACTTATGCATGCATGTTAGCTCTTTATTTGATTTTGCAGGGAAAATGACATTCCATGATCATGGAGCATGTGGCATAATAACAAGTCCTAGATAACGGTCTTTATGCTTATAAAGTATCATTTGATATAACCATTACAACAACGTGTTGTTCCATCACTCGGATCTATTTATCGATGTGCTATCTCTGGTACACTAACCGTTTGTAGAATTCAGGTAGTATGAGAGGAAGAATAGTGCGTAGGGGCCGCTAATACTGGTTGTTTCTAATGAATCCAGAGAAATTTTAGCCTGAGTTGGGTGGATAACATAGTTTACGCGATTTCAGCCTCCCAACGATGAAATTGCCATTGAATTCCTACGAAATTTACATAATGGACAATCCATGGTAAGGGGCCGACAAATCACAATATCAAACGCTATGATAGCAGAAGTATCCAGGTTGCCAGCTGAAGGAACTGTATGGGCTAATAAACAATTGAAGTTTCCTGATGCTATCGAAGCCTTTAAGGACGAAGGATAGGAGCTAATAAAAAAAGGCAAAGGCATTCAACCATCTTCGCTTGGAGAACCATGGGGAGAATTAGCAAGAATCGTCCAGAATTATATCACATGCAACGGGTGCAAAGACTTGGTAAGGCCGCGTCAACTCAAACTCTTAGTAGTTTTGAAACAAAAGTGCTCTGTAAATTTAACTACATTATTGAATTTTTTACTGCATGACACCACCAAGAGGCTCATATGGTCTCAACACATAGAAACCATAGTAAGCCACCACTATTTGATTAGGCTGATAGTTGCTACAACCTCGCCCAATAGAAATCAAGTAGGGAGGAACTAATATTTGCTCTCAAAGGAGGTTTCGCTCTACCTGCACTTAACTCTATTCCAAAAAGGAAGAGGATTGACCTTCCAAGGAACATTCCCCAAAAGCACAGACATTCCACCAGGCTGAGGACAAACTTAGGAGCAACCGAAAATCCCAAGGGCAATATCAGCCAGCCCATAGAATTATCCAGCCTAGGAAGTAAGCAATACTTGCAGTTAGAAGGATGGGATGACCTTGAATCAAACCATGAGGAAGAAACAGGGCATTCTGGAGATGAGCAAAGAAATGAATCAAGACTCCCCTCAACACCAAGTACAAGTCCCCCAGATGATTTATTGCACGATATCGAATTGGCCCAGATCCTGGCCAATATGAATGATTTCATAAAGTCTGAAAGCTCGCTCAATTTTAATTTGGGAATAACTCAATCTCTGGAGAACTCTGGCCATGACAAAATTCTATCATAAAATGTAAGCCATGAAGCGGAAACAGGCACATAGGCCATTCAAGAAGAAGTGAACCAACCTGGTGACACGCCTCTAGGAGAACCCAGCCAGGCAGGCCTAAACATGGAGAATATAGGCCAAACAGAAGGAGTATAAATAAGCAAGAAAACGATTATCAATCTAAGGACATGATTCTTTTAGAACAGAGCCAAGATGAGCAACCATGCTCATTAGAAGCAGAAACTATTAACAGAACAATTGCTCCCCCGAAAAAGTACAGAGCCAAAATTAAAAAGCTTAGGAAGGAACAATAGAGGCTTCAGAAAATGGTAAAAAGGCTCAGAAGAAAGATAAAAGAAATATCAGCGGGGACAATTCTAGACAAACCCCTGGAGATAGTAAATGCAGTAGTTGAAATTGAATTATATGAAATTATGGCTACAAGGACTCAAACTGAGCCCATACTCACTCAACCTGTTAAGGAACAACATGCAATTCTTGCAAAAGTAGCTACCTAGACAGAGGCTGTATCCTCTTATAACATAGCTACTCAGGGGGAGGTGGTACCCTCCTACAACATGGCTACCCAAACGAAGGTTTGGACCTCCCATAATAAAGAAACACAGACAGTAGGTATCCCTTCTCATAATAGAAGTTCTCAGACAACCATTAAAGCCAAAGATGTCATGATACATAATGACCCTAGTATATTGAATCTTCAAGAAGATTTAGCACAGGCTCGGCTTGCCGTAGAATGGCTTGAACAAGAAATTGTCTCCCAACAAAAATACCAAGAATTGCAGAGGTAGCTTCGAGACATGAATACATCAGAGAGCGAGACCATTGACAAATACTAAAAAGTAGAAGAGAAAATTGAGAAAATTAAGCTTAGATTAGAGAAGGTCACGAGTCAAACGGACACTATCTGCTCATTATACACTGATGTCTTGGCATGCAGATCTACTGCCAACAATTATGCCTTATTTTTGTTAGAACAATACTTGTTGTTAAAAATTAAAGCTGTGAGAGCTGGAAAACCAATCGAATTAAAAACAATTGAGGATTTTATAAATTGTTGAAAACAACATGGGGTAAAAGTTCAAAGGTTGCTTTGCGAATTTTACCTACACAATTTTGTATTAGAGGAAGAGGTGGAAAACAACCCCAACCCTTTTGTGGGGGATGTTCAATTACAATCCTTTATCTCATTTGCTGTCAATCAACTGAAATGGTTCAAGGCTCATAATGCATTCCAAAGACAAAAGCATGGACTGGATCTTTGGGTTAGAAGTGAAGTCAAGCACCCTTTACAAATGCTGGCCAATCACAAGAGTTCGATGACAAGGGAAGGGGTGATTAAAAGTTTGGGGCCTATTTAAAAAGAGATTGTACAAAAGGGAGTAGAATACTTCCTCTCTATTCAGGAAAGCTCCTTGGCTGCAGCCAAGCTCAGGTGGACAATCTCCACTAGTAATGTACAGAATAAAGAGTCATTTAATTATAAAAATTTTTAACTAGCTGCAGATCGTTTTGTCACATACAACAATCTCATTTTGAGAGAAGGTCCTTATTGGTTAGGATGTCAATTTCGTAGCCCCATCATTTGGTATCCTATTGAAGGTTATCAAGCTATATACGAATTGCCTGAAGGACAGACATGGCCCATCTTTCAGCTCTTGGCCAAGAATCATGGTTTTTGACCACTTTACGACATTCCTTCTCCAGCTTATTCTTTAACTTCTCTGCATAGTACGAATTACTTGATTTTCATGAGGACATGAAACAAGGTAAGTAGGGGAGTATGTTGAGTCATGAAATGGGTATGTAGCTACTATTAATCTCATCATCATTTTCCTTTATTCTTATATTTTCTATATCTTAATGCGTTAATATATTGAGGAATTATGGTAAGAAATGAAGGAATTATCTGAAGTTATGATTTAGTTAATTATTACCCTTCTTTATGCAGGAAAACAACAAAAGCGACAATTGCTGCTCCCTAATGAAGGAACAACAAAAATGAACAAGCAAAGAAAGGAATGCAGTGGTTGTGGACAAGGCTAAAGATGAATCAGAAGGATCAGCGTGAGAAAGGAAAGGATGTCTGCATTTGGAAACCAGTTGCGAATCCCTCAGGATCATGAGATCCTGAGGGATTGCATTTACCATTTATCTTTTACCATTTTTTATTATAAAAGGAGATGATTATAAGAAGAAAGGGAGGGATCTCTGTTTTTATTGAATTTGTAATTTTAATTACAGACTCTTGTTGTTGAGAGAACACGGTTGTATTGTAATGCTACTTACATTCGATGATTAATACATAAGTGAAGTTGTTGTTCCCTCACGTTATCTGAAGTAACTTAGCAGTGTTCGCTGGTGGCTAAGGGCCTGACCTCTGGTGGATTTAACTGCTTTCTTTGTGTCATACATTTCCAATTCTCACAAGTGCGATGGTTTGATAGTTTTCTTGCTTTCTATGATTTTATCTCCTTCGTTGTTTATTATTTTGCTATGTTGATAGAATATCTCTGCTTTATATGACTTACAACATTGTTATTTGATTCAGTTCACTTTCATTTCAGATTGAGTTACTTAGATAAATATTCAACTTGATTTGATCAACTGTAAAGAGTTTAACTATCACTGTTATATCATTGTTGTTTAGATTATTTACTAGAGATTAGGATGATTTAGATTAAATCAGTTGAGAAGAGATGAGTTATTGCTACTGTACTCTCAGCTGATGCCGTTGCTAGTTGAATTGCTTGAGTAAGGATTGATTACAATTTTGGTAGAAGATTGAGTCTTGAAGTTTAGACGTTATATTCTCTTTAATGATTGCAATTGGAGTTTATTATATGCATCTGTTTACTCTTGTATTTAAAGATCTATACTGCAATTTAGGAACAATTACTCTCTGAATTAATAGCAGCAACATATTGTGTACACTTTTGAAATAAGAGGACTTGCCCAAGTTGATAATTAATGTGGGATAATTAGGAGCTTTAAAAGGCACCTTTTATCAGGAAACAACTATAACTCACAAAATTTTTCACTATTATGCTCTAGGTATTAAACCAGTTCACCCCAATAATTGTACAAATTACCTTCTCTAACCCTTATTAGCTAATTTGTATCTAGGTTAGATTCCTTAATGTTGGTAAAGACTTGTGGTTCTTGAGCTCCATTATAAATCCCTTATTGTCCATAACCAAAACAAAAATAAAGTTCTTCTGAAGGCTTGGTACAAACAAGACAATGTCAAAATCTAAAGAATTACTTGACTCGAGTTGGAAATGAGTAGTACAAACTCCTACTACTAGGTACTTGGTATCATCACCAAGAATAATATGTACTCCTAAGTCTTGCTTCCCAAATTACAAAACAATTATTGGGTTGATGTCATATGTCTATATGCCTGATTGTCCACATTCCACACTTTCCTAAAAAATGTGATGGTAGAGAGGAAATATATAGATGATAAATCCTTCTCAAACTTAGTAGCAAACTCATTCATCTAATATTTTAAAGAGGCTACTTCTTGCTTCTATTGTCACTTCCATTTACCCTTCTTCTCCTTTGGACATTGTGATGCTTAATGACTGTGCTTATGATAAATGAAGCACTTGATTTTACTCAAGTCCTTCTTTCCCAACTATGAGGTTAAATCCTCACTCTTTCTCTTACCATTGCTAGGTCCTTTTCCTACCCTTATTTGAGTTACCAAATAGAGCTTAAGTTTCTCATCACCACCCTTCTTGCTAGCCTTTTAATTTGTCTAAGTTTTATGCTATATACAAGCATCCCATAGCCTTTCAAAGTTAGGAAGATTCTTCTAGGCACAAATACCTTTGATAAATGGTTCCTAGGAAGATGAGATTACATTCATTGTTAGGTTCACTAGCTCCACAAGTACAATATTCTCCTTAACTATTGCAAATTGATCATGAACTTATGTGAGATTTATAAGGTAATTGGTGACTCGTTCTGATGTAGTCATATATATGGATATGAATTTGTTGACAATATCATATTCTTATTTATGTTCTCACTCTATTAGAGACTTACTAAGGCATGAAACATCTCCTTCATTTTCCTCTTCTTAGATATATGAGGGATCAAGTTATTGTTTATAGTAGTTAATAGTGTTCACTTAATATTCACTTCCCTCTTGTTGTGAGCTACCAACTATCATGGATATGTAGGAGTGTTAATATAATTGACAATATCTGAAAGATCAATCTCTTTTAGTAAGGGCGTAACCCTCATCTTCCACGATAAATGATTTGTGACATCATTCAACCTATCATAAAATCTAAGTTTAGTTGATGCCATATCTAAGATCTATTGCATAAACTCCCATATCAAAAAAATTAGTTTTGAAAACCTGTAATTAGTAGTCCACCATCCTTGTGATTGATTTACTGCTAAGAATCACATTTAGAGAAATAAATCAATAGCATGTGAAAATGTAAAGCCTAGATGAATAATGTCCTTATGATCTCAATTAAAAAAGTAAACTATTGAATTTAATTAAGGTAGAAATTAAAACTAAGCCATGTCATCAGTCACACAATAATTGGAAATTATATGGTTGAAGCATAAAATAATGTTTCACGCATACATAGGTTATTACTGTTGGAGATTTAAATCCTACTTGGCTTGTGCATATTTAATGATAATCCTAAAATTATATTTCTTATGTGAGTTATTTGATTTTTAATTTGCTGGATTTGAGAGATTTAGTCCAACTAAAATAGCTCCTAGTTTAGTGTTTGGTTGAGATATTTCTCAACTAGTTGATTGTGTGGTTAAGAAAGTATTTCTATCTTAGATCAATACTTGATGTATTTATATGTGATTTTTAATAAAATACAAGATAGTTTTTTGGTGTGCAATTATTTTTTCTAAAGTAGTATTAGAGTTGGTAGCTCTTGGTTAACTCTCTCATGGGAAGGCCGAGGAATGTGTGAAAGTAGATTAATGTAGGAATGTAAAAATAGATTTCTTTTGTATTTTTTATTTTATTTTAATATTTGTGTTGGTTTGTTTGTTGATATGTGGGGAGCATCCATATTTGGTTAGAAATTGCAAATTTAGACTGCACGATGTATCCTTGTTTACTAGTGTTGACTTATATTGTATTACACTAAGATTGGGGTTGTGAAACATTGAGTTGCGTGCAAAACTGTACGTGGATGGAAAATTGTGTGGAATGTGGAGAGTTGTGCATATAGGAGAAGCTAGTGAATAACAGAGACAACTTACCAACAAATTATTCCAATATAAACATAGTTTGTATTGTTGGCTTACAAGAATATGAAGTCTTAGACATACAATCCTCACACGAGAAAATTTTGTGACACCTGCCAAGAAAATCATAGAAAATGTAGAAGGTGGTAGAAGGTTTTGGACAATGCCTGCCAATAAGAAAGTTGAAGAAATTCTTCATGATTCCTTTGTAGGGAACTCATGAACAATTATGGTATCACGTGTTTATCTAATTTGGGTTCTTGAGAGCATACAATTAATATGTTGAATATGAAAACATTGTTGCTTTCTATGATCTATTGTCACTTCTTATAGCAAGGATTTGGAGATGGGAAATATGTTCAGGTATTACAAATCCTCTCATCAAGTCGAAATCAACGTTAAACAACCTACACTAACAATCAAAAGAGTAATGGTAGTGAAGATGGATTGGGAAGTTATCTTTGGAAAAGACAGTTTGGAGTGGTTTTCTCATTGTCACAAATCCACCAACTAATGTTCCATTAAATAATTATATCATAGGTTTTCTGACCTTTCTTCATGAAGAAGGATTTTATTGAGTATGGTCTTTAATTAGAAGGTATTACAGTGGTATTAGTTTCAGCATTGGAGTTGTTTTTTACAAGTATTTTTTTTTTTAAACATTGCAAGCATATTTAGCATGTTTATGAAGTAAATAATGATGAATATTTAAAATAAAATGAAAGATATCTTGTTCTAATATTGAGTTTGGTACATTCAATATATATATTTCTTTTCTAGATAACTATCAAGTACAATGGTTGGCACCTATGCATCTTAGTAGATGGAAGCACATACATAGAATGACTAGCATTTAAGTGATTGCAAGTAAGGAATTGATTGTGTTATGGAGAAACTATATCTTCAAGAGATTGAGTGGAAGTAAAGCTCAACATGGATGGTTGTCCAATTAGTTTGGAAGTTGTGGATACAACTAACAATCCCTCATTAGTTTTTGAAGACATGAGAGTGGTCTACTAGTGAGGTTATGCAAAACTTGTGGATGTTTTTCAGTAATTGAATTTGGGAGATATGTGATTTGGGAGTTCAAGAGTGTAACTCAAGAATTCAAATTTCCAACTACACATTTATAAAGGTAGTGAGACAACTTGATGGAGTTCACACTACATGATTTCGAAAATGATTATAGATGCTAATGAATACTTTGTTAGACAAGAAGATCAAAGACAAGTACTCGTTAAGAGAGAGTGTTGGATATTTAGCTCCTACCTATCTTGTGCATATTGAATGCATTGCTCTTCATAAAACGTAATTATAATATGTTTTGTTTTATTGTTAATTAGTTGGATTTGAGAGATTTAATCCAACTAAAATAACTCCTAGGTTAGTGTTTGGTTGAGATATTTTCTCAACTAGTTGATCATGTGGTTAAGATAGTATTTCTATCTTAGACAAATACTTGATATATTTATATGTGATGTTGAATAAAATAAAAGATAGTACTTTGGTGTGCAAATATATTTTATTAGTTTTTTGGTTACTCCTCACTCTTTCCCTTACCCTTACTAGGTTCTTTGCCTCTACCCTTATTTGACTAACTACATAGAGCTAGGTTCTCATCACCACCATTCTTGCTATCCTTTGACTCCTTATTATTTTTCTCCTAGATAAAGTCATCCCATAGCGTTTTAAGTTAGGTAGGTTCTTCTGAGCACAAATACCATTGATAAATGGTTCCTTGGAAGATGACAATATATTCATTGTCATGTTCACTAGCTCCACATCTACAATATTCTCCCCAACTATTGTAGATTGATCATGAATTTGTGTGACCTTCATAAGGTAATTGGTAACTTGGTCTAATCTAGTCATATCTATGGATATGAGTTTGTTCCACAAAATCATCTTCTTATGTATGTTCTGACTCTATTAGATACCTACTAGGGCATGGAACATCTCCTTAATTTTCTTTTTCTCGAATATACAAGGAATCCCACTTTTTTGTGAGCTACCATCGTGGATATGTAGGAGGAGTCTTAATGTCCTTGAGAATATCTGAAAGATAATTCTCTTTTAGTAAGAGTGTAACCCTCATCTTCCATGAACGATTTGAGGCATCACTCAATTTATCATAAAATATGAGGTTAGTTGATGCCATCTCTAAGATATATTGCACAAACTCCCAATCTAAAAGATTAGTTTTGAAAACTTATAATTGTTGGTCCTCCATCATTGAAATTGATTTATTTCTACAAATCCCCAAGAATCTCAATTAGAGAAATAACTCAATATCACGTGAAAATCCCAATATGACTAATGTCCTTATGATCTCAATTGAAGAAGTAAATTATTGAATTTAATTAAGGCATAAATTAAACTCAAACCATATCATCAATCACCCAGTAGTTGAAAAGTAAATTATTGAAGCATCAAACAAGGCTTAGCACATACATATGTTATTACTCCTTCAAAATTAGCATTTCATTTGTTCGAAAAATTACAAGGAAACCTACACAAGTTGTCAAAACCAAACAACCGTACAATTCCAAAATCACTCGGAGTTGAGATGAAAGAGATACGTAGTGATCCAAGAGGATATTGGTGGCCACCCACCTAGTCCACTTGGACCCTCATCATTGTTTCTTTCAGTTTTTCAATGTTCTTAATTGTAGCACAATTTACTATTTTCGGCATTTTTTCGGGTCCTAAACTCTCGGAGCCATTTTGAGGCCCTAAACGACGTTTTTTTGGCAAAATTGCTCAATGATTTCTATAGAAATTGTATTATCTACTGTAGTCCTCGAAGAGATATTTCCAACGAGGTATCATAGGCGTCAACCCTGGGAAGTTGGCTTCCCAACTAACCCCAACAGGTCCCATAAAAGTTTGGTGTTACATCTCCTCGGGTTAGGGTTTTGGTTGTTTAAGGTTTTATCTTATTGTCCAATAATCAGAAGGCCCTTGAGCCTCATTATAACTTGGTTCAGAGACATGTAGCCACCACATCTCTTCTCAGAGATAAGCTACCATCGCTTGAGCTATCTTATTTCCATTTTGTTTGTAAGCATAGTTCAATATTTTTCTATTAATGAAATGAAGTGTTCTTTTGCTACATATCTGTTTTTATAATTATATCTATAAGTTGTTGCATTCCTGTTTAAGTTAAAATCACTCAGAATGTCCATCCTACTCTAGAGCTACTCTGCATTTGTATGACTTGTTCTTATGAATTGTACAATAAACTATATGAATTGTATTGTAACATACCCCCTAAGCCTAATATGAGAATTAGCTACTAGGCTCTCTTCAATTTTTTA
>APFE030154758.1:212567-239523 GCA_000404065.3 Pinus taeda | reverse complement strand
ACAAGGAACAATTGTTGTTCCCTCTAAGGAACAATTGTTGTTCCCTCTAAGGAATAGCCACTGTTACCTCTAAGGAACAACCGTTGTTCCCTCTAAGGAACAATAATTTCGGCGTGCATTTTGTCTTATTGTTCCCTATAGGGAACAACTGTTATTCCCTACAGGGAACTGCTGTTGTTCCCTATAGGGAACAGCTACTGTTCCCTATAAGGAACGCCAATTTTTATGTGCATTTTCTTCATTGTTCCCTGTAGGGAACAACTGTTGTTCCCTACATGGAACAACAATTTTTAATGTCTATTTCCCTTGTTGTTCCCTCTAAGGAAAAACAATTTTCATATGTATTTTCTTTGTTGTTCCCTCTAAGGAACAACACCTTTTTGCGTGTCTTTTCTTGTTGTTCCCTATAAGGAACAACACTTTTTGTGTGAGGTTTTCTTTTGTTGTTTCCTTTAGGAAATAACACTTTGTGAATATTTTTTTGAGAACACCTTTCTTTCCTTTGCTCACTCTTTATGATCTTCTATGGGGTACAAGTGTACAAATATATATGTAAGGATACAAATCTGGAGTTTATTGGAACAGGCAAATATATTGAATATTATCATATTTAACAAGACTACTTTTGTATTGGTCGAAAAAGAAAGGACACAACCATCTATATCACTTCACTGTCCTCATTTCCACTATAAATCGAATTGACTGATTGTTTGTACCATGCTATTTCTCCCCTAATCCCTATAATTCTCTCTGTTCATTATCATCAATAAGGTTAAGGGCATTTTTTTTTCTATTGATATGTTCAAACTTCTTTCGCCATCCCTACTCCTAAGGAGTGTTGAGCCACCCTCTATGTATAAATAGGAAGTGCTAATTTAACAAAAAAAAAAAAAAGAGATATATATACATATGTTTACTAACAATTCTATGATTTTTTTCTCACAAATGGAAGATAGGGGGTCTCATCACGAGCCAACCTACAATGATCAAAAGGAAGCAGCGAAGTGGCATTCCCACTATGGCCACACACCAGGGATATGATCCAATGGATGCATCAAGAAATAAAGTCCTTGGAACAGGAGATCTCATTACGAGCCGACCTATCCACCTTTCGCTCCTTCTCCATGAATGGCAATGTGTTCATCTGGTTACCAAGCCAACACATTGGTCTCTACTTTGATATCATAATGCACTTCCCCAATTATACATAGAGGACCATGGTTCCAAAGGGTTAGAAAGAAACTCTGTCGAGGCTATAGATGCCTGCAGGCAACAAAAGCTCTATTGATGGTATTGAAGTCGTATTTTCAACATCAATAGCTATTATAATTCCCTTTTCTTATCTTTTATCTTTTCTACAGAGGGATTATGTTCCTAATTTACTTTGAACCTTTATGCATGTGATATCTTTAAAAAATAAATCATAATATTTTTAAGTGGAATAATGATGGTAAAGTATTTTTCATGCATTAGTTGTCATTTTTCCTTTTCGAATCACCTCATGGCATCTCCTCACTTAGTGATAATTCTCGTTATATGCATTGATTTCAGCACTCCAATATCTTCTAGGATCCTTTCATTAATGTGTGTACCTAGCCACTTTCATCACCCCTGTACTTCGTCGCCAACACGTTATCCCTTCACTCATTCGGTTGAAGGTGATCTACTATTTCAAAGGGGGGCAAAGAGAAACCTCCAGTGTACTTATGCATGCATGTTAGCTCTTTATTTGATTTTGCAGGGAAAATGACATTCCATGATCATGGAGCATGTGGCATAATAACAAGTCCTAGATAACGGTCTTTATGCTTATAAAGTATCATTTGATATAACCATTACAACAACGTGTTGTTCCATCACTCGGATCTATTTATCGATGTGCTATCTCTGGTACACTAACCGTTTGTAGAATTCAGGTAGTATGAGAGGAAGAATAGTGCGTAGGGGCCGCTAATACTGGTTGTTTCTAATGAATCCAGAGAAATTTTAGCCTGAGTTGGGTGGATAACATAGTTTACGCGATTTCAGCCTCCCAACGATGAAATTGCCATTGAATTCCTACGAAATTTACATAATGGACAATCCATGGTAAGGGGCCGACAAATCACAATATCAAACGCTATGATAGCAGAAGTATCCAGGTTGCCAGCTGAAGGAACTGTATGGGCTAATAAACAATTGAAGTTTCCTGATGCTATCGAAGCCTTTAAGGACGAAGGATAGGAGCTAATAAAAAAAGGCAAAGGCATTCAACCATCTTCGCTTGGAGAACCATGGGGAGAATTAGCAAGAATCGTCCAGAATTATATCACATGCAACGGGTGCAAAGACTTGGTAAGGCCGCGTCAACTCAAACTCTTAGTAGTTTTGAAACAAAAGTGCTCTGTAAATTTAACTACATTATTGAATTTTTTACTGCATGACACCACCAAGAGGCTCATATGGTCTCAACACATAGAAACCATAGTAAGCCACCACTATTTGATTAGGCTGATAGTTGCTACAACCTCGCCCAATAGAAATCAAGTAGGGAGGAACTAATATTTGCTCTCAAAGGAGGTTTCGCTCTACCTGCACTTAACTCTATTCCAAAAAGGAAGAGGATTGACCTTCCAAGGAACATTCCCCAAAAGCACAGACATTCCACCAGGCTGAGGACAAACTTAGGAGCAACCGAAAATCCCAAGGGCAATATCAGCCAGCCCATAGAATTATCCAGCCTAGGAAGTAAGCAATACTTGCAGTTAGAAGGATGGGATGACCTTGAATCAAACCATGAGGAAGAAACAGGGCATTCTGGAGATGAGCAAAGAAATGAATCAAGACTCCCCTCAACACCAAGTACAAGTCCCCCAGATGATTTATTGCACGATATCGAATTGGCCCAGATCCTGGCCAATATGAATGATTTCATAAAGTCTGAAAGCTCGCTCAATTTTAATTTGGGAATAACTCAATCTCTGGAGAACTCTGGCCATGACAAAATTCTATCATAAAATGTAAGCCATGAAGCGGAAACAGGCACATAGGCCATTCAAGAAGAAGTGAACCAACCTGGTGACACGCCTCTAGGAGAACCCAGCCAGGCAGGCCTAAACATGGAGAATATAGGCCAAACAGAAGGAGTATAAATAAGCAAGAAAACGATTATCAATCTAAGGACATGATTCTTTTAGAACAGAGCCAAGATGAGCAACCATGCTCATTAGAAGCAGAAACTATTAACAGAACAATTGCTCCCCCGAAAAAGTACAGAGCCAAAATTAAAAAGCTTAGGAAGGAACAATAGAGGCTTCAGAAAATGGTAAAAAGGCTCAGAAGAAAGATAAAAGAAATATCAGCGGGGACAATTCTAGACAAACCCCTGGAGATAGTAAATGCAGTAGTTGAAATTGAATTATATGAAATTATGGCTACAAGGACTCAAACTGAGCCCATACTCACTCAACCTGTTAAGGAACAACATGCAATTCTTGCAAAAGTAGCTACCTAGACAGAGGCTGTATCCTCTTATAACATAGCTACTCAGGGGGAGGTGGTACCCTCCTACAACATGGCTACCCAAACGAAGGTTTGGACCTCCCATAATAAAGAAACACAGACAGTAGGTATCCCTTCTCATAATAGAAGTTCTCAGACAACCATTAAAGCCAAAGATGTCATGATACATAATGACCCTAGTATATTGAATCTTCAAGAAGATTTAGCACAGGCTCGGCTTGCCGTAGAATGGCTTGAACAAGAAATTGTCTCCCAACAAAAATACCAAGAATTGCAGAGGTAGCTTCGAGACATGAATACATCAGAGAGCGAGACCATTGACAAATACTAAAAAGTAGAAGAGAAAATTGAGAAAATTAAGCTTAGATTAGAGAAGGTCACGAGTCAAACGGACACTATCTGCTCATTATACACTGATGTCTTGGCATGCAGATCTACTGCCAACAATTATGCCTTATTTTTGTTAGAACAATACTTGTTGTTAAAAATTAAAGCTGTGAGAGCTGGAAAACCAATCGAATTAAAAACAATTGAGGATTTTATAAATTGTTGAAAACAACATGGGGTAAAAGTTCAAAGGTTGCTTTGCGAATTTTACCTACACAATTTTGTATTAGAGGAAGAGGTGGAAAACAACCCCAACCCTTTTGTGGGGGATGTTCAATTACAATCCTTTATCTCATTTGCTGTCAATCAACTGAAATGGTTCAAGGCTCATAATGCATTCCAAAGACAAAAGCATGGACTGGATCTTTGGGTTAGAAGTGAAGTCAAGCACCCTTTACAAATGCTGGCCAATCACAAGAGTTCGATGACAAGGGAAGGGGTGATTAAAAGTTTGGGGCCTATTTAAAAAGAGATTGTACAAAAGGGAGTAGAATACTTCCTCTCTATTCAGGAAAGCTCCTTGGCTGCAGCCAAGCTCAGGTGGACAATCTCCACTAGTAATGTACAGAATAAAGAGTCATTTAATTATAAAAATTTTTAACTAGCTGCAGATCGTTTTGTCACATACAACAATCTCATTTTGAGAGAAGGTCCTTATTGGTTAGGATGTCAATTTCGTAGCCCCATCATTTGGTATCCTATTGAAGGTTATCAAGCTATATACGAATTGCCTGAAGGACAGACATGGCCCATCTTTCAGCTCTTGGCCAAGAATCATGGTTTTTGACCACTTTACGACATTCCTTCTCCAGCTTATTCTTTAACTTCTCTGCATAGTACGAATTACTTGATTTTCATGAGGACATGAAACAAGGTAAGTAGGGGAGTATGTTGAGTCATGAAATGGGTATGTAGCTACTATTAATCTCATCATCATTTTCCTTTATTCTTATATTTTCTATATCTTAATGCGTTAATATATTGAGGAATTATGGTAAGAAATGAAGGAATTATCTGAAGTTATGATTTAGTTAATTATTACCCTTCTTTATGCAGGAAAACAACAAAAGCGACAATTGCTGCTCCCTAATGAAGGAACAACAAAAATGAACAAGCAAAGAAAGGAATGCAGTGGTTGTGGACAAGGCTAAAGATGAATCAGAAGGATCAGCGTGAGAAAGGAAAGGATGTCTGCATTTGGAAACCAGTTGCGAATCCCTCAGGATCAGGAATGCAGTGGTTGTGGACAAGGCTAAAGATGAATCAGAAGGATCAGCGTGAGAAAGGAAAGGATGTCTGCATTTGGAAACCAGTTGCGAATCCCTCAGGATCATGAGATCCTGAGGGATTGCATTTACCATTTATCTTTTACCATTTTTTATTATAAAAGGAGATGATTATAAGAAGAAAGGGAGGGATCTCTGTTTTTATTGAATTTGTAATTTTAATTACAGACTCTTGTTGTTGAGAGAACACGGTTGTATTGTAATGCTACTTACATTCGATGATTAATACATAAGTGAAGTTGTTGTTCCCTCACGTTATCTGAAGTAACTTAGCAGTGTTCGCTGGTGGCTAAGGGCCTGACCTCTGGTGGATTTAACTGCTTTCTTTGTGTCATACATTTCCAATTCTCACAAGTGCGATGGTTTGATAGTTTTCTTGCTTTCTATGATTTTATCTCCTTCGTTGTTTATTATTTTGCTATGTTGATAGAATATCTCTGCTTTATATGACTTACAACATTGTTATTTGATTCAGTTCACTTTCATTTCAGATTGAGTTACTTAGATAAATATTCAACTTGATTTGATCAACTGTAAAGAGTTTAACTATCACTGTTATATCATTGTTGTTTAGATTATTTACTAGAGATTAGGATGATTTAGATTAAATCAGTTGAGAAGAGATGAGTTATTGCTACTGTACTCTCAGCTGATGCCGTTGCTAGTTGAATTGCTTGAGTAAGGATTGATTACAATTTTGGTAGAAGATTGAGTCTTGAAGTTTAGACGTTATATTCTCTTTAATGATTGCAATTGGAGTTTATTATATGCATCTGTTTACTCTTGTATTTAAAGATCTATACTGCAATTTAGGAACAATTACTCTCTGAATTAATAGCAGCAACATATTGTGTACACTTTTGAAATAAGAGGACTTGCCCAAGTTGATAATTAATGTGGGATAATTAGGAGCTTTAAAAGGCACCTTTTATCAGGAAACAACTATAACTCACAAAATTTTTCACTATTATGCTCTAGGTATTAAACCAGTTCACCCCAATAATTGTACAAATTACCTTCTCTAACCCTTATTAGCTAATTTGTATCTAGGTTAGATTCCTTAATGTTGGTAAAGACTTGTGGTTCTTGAGCTCCATTATAAATCCCTTATTGTCCATAACCAAAACAAAAATAAAGTTCTTCTGAAGGCTTGGTACAAACAAGACAATGTCAAAATCTAAAGAATTACTTGACTCGAGTTGGAAATGAGTAGTACAAACTCCTACTACTAGGTACTTGGTATCATCACCAAGAATAATATGTACTCCTAAGTCTTGCTTCCCAAATTACAAAACAATTATTGGGTTGATGTCATATGTCTATATGCCTGATTGTCCACATTCCACACTTTCCTAAAAAATGTGATGGTAGAGAGGAAATATATAGATGATAAATCCTTCTCAAACTTAGTAGCAAACTCATTCATCTAATATTTTAAAGAGGCTACTTCTTGCTTCTATTGTCACTTCCATTTACCCTTCTTCTCCTTTGGACATTGTGATGCTTAATGACTGTGCTTATGATAAATGAAGCACTTGATTTTACTCAAGTCCTTCTTTCCCAACTATGAGGTTAAATCCTCACTCTTTCTCTTACCATTGCTAGGTCCTTTTCCTACCCTTATTTGAGTTACCAAATAGAGCTTAAGTTTCTCATCACCACCCTTCTTGCTAGCCTTTTAATTTGTCTAAGTTTTATGCTATATACAAGCATCCCATAGCCTTTCAAAGTTAGGAAGATTCTTCTAGGCACAAATACCTTTGATAAATGGTTCCTAGGAAGATGAGATTACATTCATTGTTAGGTTCACTAGCTCCACAAGTACAATATTCTCCTTAACTATTGCAAATTGATCATGAACTTATGTGAGATTTATAAGGTAATTGGTGACTCGTTCTGATGTAGTCATATATATGGATATGAATTTGTTGACAATATCATATTCTTATTTATGTTCTCACTCTATTAGAGACTTACTAAGGCATGAAACATCTCCTTCATTTTCCTCTTCTTAGATATATGAGGGATCAAGTTATTGTTTATAGTAGTTAATAGTGTTCACTTAATATTCACTTCCCTCTTGTTGTGAGCTACCAACTATCATGGATATGTAGGAGTGTTAATATAATTGACAATATCTGAAAGATCAATCTCTTTTAGTAAGGGCGTAACCCTCATCTTCCACGATAAATGATTTGTGACATCATTCAACCTATCATAAAATCTAAGTTTAGTTGATGCCATATCTAAGATCTATTGCATAAACTCCCATATCAAAAAAATTAGTTTTGAAAACCTGTAATTAGTAGTCCACCATCCTTGTGATTGATTTACTGCTAAGAATCACATTTAGAGAAATAAATCAATAGCATGTGAAAATGTAAAGCCTAGATGAATAATGTCCTTATGATCTCAATTAAAAAAGTAAACTATTGAATTTAATTAAGGTAGAAATTAAAACTAAGCCATGTCATCAGTCACACAATAATTGGAAATTATATGGTTGAAGCATAAAATAATGTTTCACGCATACATAGGTTATTACTGTTGGAGATTTAAATCCTACTTGGCTTGTGCATATTTAATGATAATCCTAAAATTATATTTCTTATGTGAGTTATTTGATTTTTAATTTGCTGGATTTGAGAGATTTAGTCCAACTAAAATAGCTCCTAGTTTAGTGTTTGGTTGAGATATTTCTCAACTAGTTGATTGTGTGGTTAAGAAAGTATTTCTATCTTAGATCAATACTTGATGTATTTATATGTGATTTTTAATAAAATACAAGATAGTTTTTTGGTGTGCAATTATTTTTTCTAAAGTAGTATTAGAGTTGGTAGCTCTTGGTTAACTCTCTCATGGGAAGGCCGAGGAATGTGTGAAAGTAGATTAATGTAGGAATGTAAAAATAGATTTCTTTTGTATTTTTTATTTTATTTTAATATTTGTGTTGGTTTGTTTGTTGATATGTGGGGAGCATCCATATTTGGTTAGAAATTGCAAATTTAGACTGCACGATGTATCCTTGTTTACTAGTGTTGACTTATATTGTATTACACTAAGATTGGGGTTGTGAAACATTGAGTTGCGTGCAAAACTGTACGTGGATGGAAAATTGTGTGGAATGTGGAGAGTTGTGCATATAGGAGAAGCTAGTGAATAACAGAGACAACTTACCAACAAATTATTCCAATATAAACATAGTTTGTATTGTTGGCTTACAAGAATATGAAGTCTTAGACATACAATCCTCACACGAGAAAATTTTGTGACACCTGCCAAGAAAATCATAGAAAATGTAGAAGGTGGTAGAAGGTTTTGGACAATGCCTGCCAATAAGAAAGTTGAAGAAATTCTTCATGATTCCTTTGTAGGGAACTCATGAACAATTATGGTATCACGTGTTTATCTAATTTGGGTTCTTGAGAGCATACAATTAATATGTTGAATATGAAAACATTGTTGCTTTCTATGATCTATTGTCACTTCTTATAGCAAGGATTTGGAGATGGGAAATATGTTCAGGTATTACAAATCCTCTCATCAAGTCGAAATCAACGTTAAACAACCTACACTAACAATCAAAAGAGTAATGGTAGTGAAGATGGATTGGGAAGTTATCTTTGGAAAAGACAGTTTGGAGTGGTTTTCTCATTGTCACAAATCCACCAACTAATGTTCCATTAAATAATTATATCATAGGTTTTCTGACCTTTCTTCATGAAGAAGGATTTTATTGAGTATGGTCTTTAATTAGAAGGTATTACAGTGGTATTAGTTTCAGCATTGGAGTTGTTTTTTACAAGTATTTTTTTTTTTAAACATTGCAAGCATATTTAGCATGTTTATGAAGTAAATAATGATGAATATTTAAAATAAAATGAAAGATATCTTGTTCTAATATTGAGTTTGGTACATTCAATATATATATTTCTTTTCTAGATAACTATCAAGTACAATGGTTGGCACCTATGCATCTTAGTAGATGGAAGCACATACATAGAATGACTAGCATTTAAGTGATTGCAAGTAAGGAATTGATTGTGTTATGGAGAAACTATATCTTCAAGAGATTGAGTGGAAGTAAAGCTCAACATGGATGGTTGTCCAATTAGTTTGGAAGTTGTGGATACAACTAACAATCCCTCATTAGTTTTTGAAGACATGAGAGTGGTCTACTAGTGAGGTTATGCAAAACTTGTGGATGTTTTTCAGTAATTGAATTTGGGAGATATGTGATTTGGGAGTTCAAGAGTGTAACTCAAGAATTCAAATTTCCAACTACACATTTATAAAGGTAGTGAGACAACTTGATGGAGTTCACACTACATGATTTCGAAAATGATTATAGATGCTAATGAATACTTTGTTAGACAAGAAGATCAAAGACAAGTACTCGTTAAGAGAGAGTGTTGGATATTTAGCTCCTACCTATCTTGTGCATATTGAATGCATTGCTCTTCATAAAACGTAATTATAATATGTTTTGTTTTATTGTTAATTAGTTGGATTTGAGAGATTTAATCCAACTAAAATAACTCCTAGGTTAGTGTTTGGTTGAGATATTTTCTCAACTAGTTGATCATGTGGTTAAGATAGTATTTCTATCTTAGACAAATACTTGATATATTTATATGTGATGTTGAATAAAATAAAAGATAGTACTTTGGTGTGCAAATATATTTTATTAGTTTTTTGGTTACTCCTCACTCTTTCCCTTACCCTTACTAGGTTCTTTGCCTCTACCCTTATTTGACTAACTACATAGAGCTAGGTTCTCATCACCACCATTCTTGCTATCCTTTGACTCCTTATTATTTTTCTCCTAGATAAAGTCATCCCATAGCGTTTTAAGTTAGGTAGGTTCTTCTGAGCACAAATACCATTGATAAATGGTTCCTTGGAAGATGACAATATATTCATTGTCATGTTCACTAGCTCCACATCTACAATATTCTCCCCAACTATTGTAGATTGATCATGAATTTGTGTGACCTTCATAAGGTAATTGGTAACTTGGTCTAATCTAGTCATATCTATGGATATGAGTTTGTTCCACAAAATCATCTTCTTATGTATGTTCTGACTCTATTAGATACCTACTAGGGCATGGAACATCTCCTTAATTTTCTTTTTCTCGAATATACAAGGAATCCCACTTTTTTGTGAGCTACCATCGTGGATATGTAGGAGGAGTCTTAATGTCCTTGAGAATATCTGAAAGATAATTCTCTTTTAGTAAGAGTGTAACCCTCATCTTCCATGAACGATTTGAGGCATCACTCAATTTATCATAAAATATGAGGTTAGTTGATGCCATCTCTAAGATATATTGCACAAACTCCCAATCTAAAAGATTAGTTTTGAAAACTTATAATTGTTGGTCCTCCATCATTGAAATTGATTTATTTCTACAAATCCCCAAGAATCTCAATTAGAGAAATAACTCAATATCACGTGAAAATCCCAATATGACTAATGTCCTTATGATCTCAATTGAAGAAGTAAATTATTGAATTTAATTAAGGCATAAATTAAACTCAAACCATATCATCAATCACCCAGTAGTTGAAAAGTAAATTATTGAAGCATCAAACAAGGCTTAGCACATACATATGTTATTACTCCTTCAAAATTAGCATTTCATTTGTTCGAAAAATTACAAGGAAACCTACACAAGTTGTCAAAACCAAACAACCGTACAATTCCAAAATCACTCGGAGTTGAGATGAAAGAGATACGTAGTGATCCAAGAGGATATTGGTGGCCACCCACCTAGTCCACTTGGACCCTCATCATTGTTTCTTTCAGTTTTTCAATGTTCTTAATTGTAGCACAATTTACTATTTTCGGCATTTTTTCGGGTCCTAAACTCTCGGAGCCATTTTGAGGCCCTAAACGACGTTTTTTTGGCAAAATTGCTCAATGATTTCTATAGAAATTGTATTATCTACTGTAGTCCTCGAAGAGATATTTCCAACGAGGTATCATAGGCGTCAACCCTGGGAAGTTGGCTTCCCAACTAACCCCAACAGGTCCCATAAAAGTTTGGTGTTACATCTCCTCGGGTTAGGGTTTTGGTTGTTTAAGGTTTTATCTTATTGTCCAATAATCAGAAGGCCCTTGAGCCTCATTATAACTTGGTTCAGAGACATGTAGCCACCACATCTCTTCTCAGAGATAAGCTACCATCGCTTGAGCTATCTTATTTCCATTTTGTTTGTAAGCATAGTTCAATATTTTTCTATTAATGAAATGAAGTGTTCTTTTGCTACATATCTGTTTTTATAATTATATCTATAAGTTGTTGCATTCCTGTTTAAGTTAAAATCACTCAGAATGTCCATCCTACTCTAGAGCTACTCTGCATTTGTATGACTTGTTCTTATGAATTGTATTATACATACCCCGGAGCAATATCAAGATTATTTATTTATTTTATTTATTTATTTATTTTCAGTTAAGTTAAGATTCAACCATCGTCACCAGTATAATTATTCTATTATTATATGAACAAATATTATTCGTGCAACTATAGTCAAATTCTTAACACTTGAACAACATCAAAAGTAATGAACCATACTCCCTAGGCACAATATTACATACTCCTTCTATGCTTTACTAGATCCATGATGTGGACTTTTAGATTCATTTATAAGACTTATATGTCTGATCAACCCTTAAGCATAAATTACAATTTGGAAGAAGGAATTAACCATGGCATGCGACCAATAAAATTCTTTGATGACTCCACACAAGCATTAATGGAACATTATCTTGAGTATATTGTAGCTAGCATGGCCATGAATCATGATCATAGTCCTACAAGCATAGTCAAAAGTGCTACTGACCTAACTCTTATGCAATATGCATCAAAAACTAAACTAACGACATTGGATGCAATTCCTATGAGGCATAATGCATGAAATAGATAACCTGAACCATGGACTATACAATTTGAAGCATTATGCCATAATTGTTCCTCATGCATCAATGTCTCATGCATAAATATTTTCCAACTTAAAAAAAATATATCACACAAGGTTAGAGGCATACTATGTTCCTTCACTAACTCTACACTTGGATACAATAAGAGCCACATGCATAATAATTCAATCATTCTCATAAATAAAGATAAGACAAACATCTATACATCTGAGCTAAATGATGCCACCACATAAAAATTAAGGAGTAAACATACAATATATCCCATGCAAGTGAATCCAACTAGATTAGAAGAGATAACACCACTTGGAAAAACTAAGCACCACCACCCAACCTAGAATTGACTCTTCTAGTTCATCCCCAAGCCAAGAGTTCTTGCCCTGGATCCCCTACCTATGTTGATATCTTCAATGGATATTTAATATCCTCTTTCATGATATGGTTTCCATTAGCGATGTCCTGCTTTTATGGATCTTTTTTTATCCATTTGCCTAGAATTTTTCTTAGAAAAACTCGCCTTTCTCTCCTGCAAGGATTTTCGTCATAAAAGCTTTCCCTTCTCTCCCGCAAAGATTTTATGTTTTTCTCAATGGATATTTATCTCCAATGCATCCAACTCATCTAAAATTCAATCTAGAAGATTTATCATGAAATAATTATCCCTTCCCATTCACCTATGGAATTTGGCAAGAATCTCATCTCTTGGTGTCTCATTTTTAAAAGTGAGTAATTATGTTATTTATTTCATAAAGCATTTATTTTTCTTGTTACAAATCAACCCTAGATTTTCTCAGCTTAGGTTAGCAAAGATTTACACACAAGGTAGGGGTGTTACATACTCCCCCCCTTAAATTTACACCATCCTCGGTGTATTATTGCATCTTATAATGTTATTTCCTTATTCACGAGTAGTTATTTTGGAATTTATAGCCTCCCATGGTCTTTCCATCTGATGCATATATTCCGATATATATATATATATATTAGCTACAAAGGATTTCTCCCAACACATATCCTTCCATTGCTACTTGTAACATTTGTTTCAATCAATTTTGTGAGATATTTAGATGCATAAACTCAACTTTCTTTACCACAGTTAATATCATAACCTCATATACAGTACTACTAGTTAAGTAGCTACTACTTATATTGCTAGCTATTTATTGTGTTTGAAGAAATGAATGCCCTTACCATGCATTCTTCCAGGCCTTTGTGTTCTTGTCGAACACTTGCTTCTTGCAGTTTCCGTGCATTATGTTGGTGTCTAGGTATGAAAAAAATTCGTCAAATCTTTTCCTACATTAATTCATCAATCCGGGTGCATACACTTTTCAAGGTAACACACAATGTATATGTAGGGGCAGGATTACACTCTACATCAACCAAGGGTTCGTGGTTTAGAAATCAAAACATCGTTGTAACAGTAACAGAAATATTTGCAAAACTTAAAAAGGCATTCACAACAATCTATGTAATATGCAACAACAATAAAGAAATAAATGCAGCAAGTAAAACAACACACAACACCTGATCAGAAAAGCGGGCCCAACTCTCTGATCAGAGCTGCATTTACTCACAACCGAAGATTGAAAAACAAAGCATTATATTTTATTAATATGAAGAAAAATGTTACAATGCATCCTATGGTATGGCTAACCCCCCACACAGGAATGATCCATCTTCTACACAATCTAGGGGGTGATAACCTCTTCCCCCCGAAACCCGACAAATACATGCCCAAAAATATATATCAGTTCAAAACAACATTAGTGCTGAGATTGCGAGAACATAAACGATCCAAAATGGATTGGGAACAGCTGCAAGTTGGTTATGCTATTCTAGTGCTACTGAATGGCTGTTGTGAATCACAGAACTTCCACTATATGCTAGAAGATCAACACCTGTTCTCCGAAATTTGCAGACATAACACATTTTAGTGGCTCGCATAGGTAAAACGCTCGTGAATTTACTTCATTAATTAAATATTCCAAGAGATAGAGAAAGGAGGGTCACCTCATAGATTTAGCTTAATAGATACATGTTAATGGGTGTAAAAAGGATGAAAAGATGAGTGGAAATGCAAGGAAAAGTTAGGCAGATTTAGCACCCAACATCTCCCCCCAAATAGCCTTTTGCATGCCCTCATGAAGCTTGCCACCTCTGCAGGTCTGGATTGGATCAACTATGGCCCTCGTGAAGCCATGCGAGATCATATTCCTCTGCCATGTTTGTTCCCAAAACCTTATACCCTTCCGAAAGAAGAACGTCCTTCTACCAATCGTTTGGGACATTATATGCTGGGGTGTAGTGTTCTGCTAGCAAGCAAATGACAGGGAACTGGAACCAGATTCCCATCCACTAGACCCCACATGTTTGGATACATGCCACATATCTTGGCACCTTGCTTAGTGCTCGTGCAAAATTTGGTGCTCCAAACGATTCCCTATTTCAGATAGACGTGGGTGACATCATCCACCTTTTCTGGCAATTGTCAAGGGCCTCATCTTGAAACGTGACTATTTCTCTGACACAAAGATCAATGCACCACTTTTGTGTCCTCAACATCCATTCTTTGTTTCCCCCAATTTCTAAAAAGGTGTTGTGCTTATTATACATAGTCACTGACTGCTCGTGCTCCCCTCTCATCATAAAGGCTTCATGGCCTGATTTGACTCAAATGTATTAGAAGCCATTTGCCAACTTATATGATTGAGAGTATAAGAGGTGTGAGCCCTTAAATGAATGTACCCCACATATGGTACCAGATTAAAATATTTGTCTACATGCAGAAGGTATCCATGCATATAAAGCTCACACATCAAATTTTGAGGTGCCAAATCATGAGATTTTAATATCCAAAGGAATTGTACACTATCCTCAATCTTGTGACTAATTTCCTTATTGATTCTCTCCAAACAGAAGAAAATAAATCGCTCATGCAAGAACAAAGCATAGCTAGAAGCAGGAGGGCAACATGCCATTACCTCTTGTGCTAGGTTGAACATATATTCTTTGTTAGCCTTCAATTCTAGCACTTGACCCTCCAGTTGCTCTACCTTGAGCCGCTGCTTCACGTGCCTCAATCGCAATATTTATATGTGCTCCACATATTCGAAGATAGCCTTGGATGCTTGTTCTTGGGTTCTCCTTACTTCATTCTGATATCGAGCCACGGTGGATTTCCAGGTTTGAACTTCGACCGTCAAGGAAAACCCATGACCTTCGAATAAATACTCGATAGGGTCTTTTTGAGTGGCAATAGAGGTTGTCACCACTTCGTCCATCTGTGTTTCTACTTCAGCCACCGTGGCTTTGGGCTTCTTAGCCCGCCGCCTATATTTCTTCACCTGTTTCTTTAGCTGATGCACCCGTCTTCTCAGCCTCCTAACTTCTGTTCTTAGCCGCATCACATCCTTGAATTGCAGCTGATATTTCTTCTTAATGGATAGCCTCCATTGTTCACATAACTCTATCCATTCTTTCTTGACCACCACCTCATCTGGTACTACTGCCAGTTCATCAGGTGGTGGATTACTCGAAGGAGTATCCATAGGTTCAATTGACGGGGTTGCTCTGGTTGGTCCCTCTTCCTCGGAAGTAGCTGCTTCCTTCCTGACCACTACCTCAACCCACTGAGAAGCTATCTCGGTAGGTGGTGGACTCATTGGATGGGTAACCATCAGTGTTTCAACCAACGTCTCCCCTCCTGGTTCCCTTGTCTCAGCAACACCTGTCTCTTCCTCTCTTCTGGTTTCCTGGGGAAGGTCTCTCCGGGGGTCTGTGGCTAGCAGCCATGTGGTAGCTAGTCCCTTTACTGACCCATCAAACTTAAAAATAGGAGGAATGGAAACATCCTCCTCTACGCGTCGGGGAGAGTGAGACACCCTCGCCCCTCTCAGAATGGAGAAATAAGAGGGGAATTGAAAGAAGTTTTCTGCTTGGTCTACCACGGCCCCGATTGTGACCTCAAGCTCTTTTCCTTGATCTGCAACAACTCCACTCTGGGTTGAGACTCCTTCTTGTATAGTTTCTTGTCTCACGACTCGTTCAACCTCTGGCTCCTCTTGTCCTAATCTATCTTCCTCCATTAGATCTACAGTCGAGGCTGGTTCTTGTGGGATAGCCTCAGCCGTAATGTCGATAATTTCTTCTACCTCAGCCTACTGCAGTACCTCTTATTCCATTATGGTGCTGTCTCCTTTGGCTCCAGAGTCAAGGTTGGTTCTTGTGGGACAACCTCGGCCATGATGCTAATGTCTTCTTCTATATCAGCCCTCTCTTGTTGCAGCCCTTCCTCTTCCATTGGTTCCACAGTTAAGGTTGGTTCTTGTGTAACAGCCTCAAATATCCTTTCCACTTTAAGTTCTCTATTTTGTTCTAACTCCTTAGTCTCCATTTCCATTTCTTCTGGTTCTTCTTGATCTATGTGCTCATCTTTTGCTACTGGCCCTTCCTCCATTGCTTCCGGCTCTTCCTCTCTAGTGGCTATAATAGCTACTATTTATTCCTTTGTAGATTCCCAGAATGTTTCCCATGGGATTTGAAACAGGGAAATTGCATGCATGACCAATAGCCGAACCAGCCCGTGGTTAGTGATAATTGCCACAACTTGTTGTGAACACTGAGCAGATTGCGCCATTAGCTGGAGGCTTTTTAGCAGGAAGAACGACATGTTTAATGAAAAGGATTCTGACTGTGGAAACCGGAGGTAAGCCAACACTCTGAAATGATATTTGAATACAGTGTTATACCTCCCTTCGTAGGTTATGTACTTCATTACAAAACCTCCTACATCACCCCATGGGTGTGGTAATGAACTCTGGTCATATCCTTGCCATTTTTGGACAATCTCACCAACTTGCAAAAATGCTTTGGGGAACTCTGGGAGGGAGGTTCTTCATGAAAACCAGCTCTGTCCTTACTGTGGTAGCCCACTGACCTCTGCGATCATTTCCTCTATGACAAGGATTTCTATTCCTCGAACCCGAGAACTCCCCTCACCTAAATTAAGTGCAAATTCAATTGTAACTGCTTCGTTGAACCCCTGCAACCTGTCAAGGTAAACGTCCCAACCTACATTTACAAAATCTGCCATACTTCCCTGTTGTTTCGGGCCACTTTTGTATCCTCTGGCTCATGGCGTACAACCAACCCACCCATCGTTGTAGGACAGAAACAACACGGTGGATACAATCGGTAGGTAGGGGAAGAGTGGCCACAATCTACACTACAAGGGTGATGATAATAGCTCATGGCCAGGAGATACAAAGGTAGTGAAAGTGACGAGTGAATTCTTGGAAAGCGCAACAATGATGGCGAGTTGTGATAGTGTAATTGAATGATTACAATAGTTAAATGCATTGTAATGGAGAAAGCACTGATGAGGTTTTTGGCGTACGAATTCAAATCCCAATGCATCAGAATCATAAGTTGACTCCCATTCACATTGGATTTGGTAATGATGTCGTACGAATATAATTAATAATACGTCATCGTTTGCTTATGACGGGACCCCCCCCCACCAACTTAAATTTGGTCGTCAGCGGCATGTAATAATCTCTTTAATGGAATATTTTAATTAAATTCATAAGAGTTAGCGGGGCGTACCTAGCAAACTACTTGGCGGTGGAGTAACAACAAAAATTACCAATGGAGTAACAACAACGGTGGAGTAACAACACCGTTGGAGTAACAACACCGACAGAGTAACAATAACGATGGAGTAACATCACCGGCGGACTAACAAGACCAATGGAGTAACAACAACGGCGGAGTAACAACATTGATAGAGTAACAACACTGATGGAGTAATAGCAATGACGGAGTAACAACACCGACATAGTAACAACAATGGAGGAGTCACAACAGTGGAGTAACAGCATGAAATTCCTTGGAAAATTTTCTTTCAACTCCTTATCATAATTCGATCATTATCCCTACAAAAGGCAAACAAGTCAGTAGTAACAACACACACACATATTTTATATTATAGTTTTTTTTTTTGTAACAGGCAGAGAAAGCATTCTTTGCACCAACAACCATCAAACTAGAGTTATTAGAGAGATGTTTGGTGAAGTCATCCTTAGAAGATGGATGATGGTATAATTTTAGATGATGTCCATTCACTAGGAAAGAAGTATGAGTTCCATCTATTGTAATTAGTCTGACTATCCATTGTCGAATGCAATGTCCACTTCATAGGGTCCCATCCAATGAGTGCGAAGCTTCCCTTTAAAATCTTTGAATCAGAAGTCATAGAGAAATGCCTAATCTCCTGTATGAAACACCTTATTCTTGATGAATTTATCGTGCCACTTCATTCTTTGTTGCTGAATAGCAATAGTTTTCTAGACAGCCACTAAACAAATCTCATCTAACTCATTGAGCTATTCCAACTAGTGTTTCTAAGCCTCTGATAAGTCTAATCCCACTTCTAAAGTTGTTATGAGCGTGCTAATCTCAAAATTCTACTAGGAACAAGGGGGATTTCCCATAGACTAACTCAAATGGTGAAAACTCGGTTGTATTCTTCCATGTCATCCTATATGCCCAAAGAGCTTCCAAATGTTTCTGAGACCAATCGCGACGATGACTTGCTACAGTTTTTGTCAAGGTATTTTCCAATACCTTGTTTGTACTCTCTACTTATCTATTCGCCTGAGGATGGTAGGTAGTTGTCACTCCATGTTTAACCCCGTATTTTTGCATAAGCCTTCCTATCATGTGGGATGTGAACTGTTCTCCTCCATATGAAACAATCTCCCTTCGAGTACCATATCGAGCAAAAATCTCTTCAAAAAGAAAATTTGCAACCACCTGTTATGTTGCTTTTGCCACAGCTCTGGCTTCCACCCACTTAATTACATAATCAGTCTAGACTATAGTGTAAACCTTCTAGTGAGACGGTGGGTTGAAAGGTCCAATAAAGTCAATGGCCCACTTTTCAAAAGGTTTGAGGACTATCTAAGGTTGTAGCGACATCTCATCTGATTTCCCTGGCTATCCCATCCGTTGACAACTGTCACATCTTCAGACATAATCTCAGGCATCACGAAAGATAGAAGGCCAGTAGTATCCCATTTGTAGCACCTTGTGGCCTGTTCTTTTATATGCAAAATGTCCTCCACAAGGGCCATCATGAGAAACCTTCAGCATTTCATAGACGTCATCCTCTGATACACATCGTCGAGTCTGTTGATTAACCCTTTTATGAAAGAGGTACCCTGCCATCCACGAATATCAGGTACTTTGATGAATAATTTTCCGCTGATCCCTGTTTGACAAATGACAAGGTAACTCCCCTGTAGCAAGATAGTTAGAAATATCTGCATACCATGGAGTGTTAGAAGAAATTGCAAAAATATGTTCATTTGGAAAACTATCTTCGATGGGTGTACCTTCAGCATTATTTTCTAGTCTAGATAGAAAATCAATAACCACATTATCCTTACCTAGTTGATCTACTATGGTAATGTCAAACTCTTGAAGTGGAAAAATCCATCTTGTAATACGACCAGGAGTAATGGGTTTATTCATTAAATACCTGATTGTTGCATGACCAGTATGTACAAAGGTGGGGTACCTGATAATATAATGCCAGAACTTGTTGATGGTGTAGATGATAGCGATGAATTCTTTTTCAGTCACTGTGTAGTTCAACTCAGCTGGAGCCAAGTTCTTACTAACATAGTAGACTGCATATGGTACCTTATCCACTTGCTGCCCCAAAACTTCCCCAACTGTTGTCTGAGAAGCATTCGCATGGATATGGAATGGTAATGTCCAGTCCGGCCATCGAAGGGTCGGAGTGCCATAGACAAATTCCTTGATCTTCACAAAGGCTACATCACAGTCATCTATCCACACAAAATTTGCATCTTTTGTCAGCAATTGAAAAGGTGAATGGGCTACTTTGGCAAAGTTTTCTATAAAGTTCCTATAATCACCAGCACAACCAATAAAGCTACATACTTGTGTGGGTGTTTTAGGTATCAGGAAGTGCAATATTACCTTTATCTTAGCTGGATCCATTCGAATTCCAATAGCTGAAAGTAAGTGTCCCAAAACTATTCCTCCCTCCATCATCATATGGAATTTTATCGTACTCAAAGAGACACACACCCATTTACATATTTCAAGTACTTTTCAAAGATTTTTCCAACCCCTCCTTGAATGAATCCCCATATGGAGTGAAATCATCCATATAAATCTCAACACTGTCATCTACTAGATCAAAGAAAATCCCCAAAATTGCCCTTTGGAATGTTACAGGTGCATTACAGAGACTAAATGGGAGGACTCGATATGCAAAAGTTCCCCAAGGACATGTGAAAGTGGTTTTATCCTGATCTTTAGGGGCTATGTGGATCTGGTTATACCCACTAAATCCATCCAAGAAGGAGAAGAACTTCTTCCCAGCCAGAGTATTCAAGACTTGGTCAATGAATAGTAACAAAAAATGGTCTTTTTTCATTGCCTTATTTAATTCTCTGTAATCCATGCATATCCGCCATTTACCATTTTTCTTAGAAACCATCACTAATGGGGAAACCCATTGACTGTCCGAAATGGGGTGAATAAATCCCATATCCTATAGCTTTTGAAGTTATTCCTTGACAATGTTTTTCAGAGCAGGGTTCATCCTTCTCTGAGGTTCTCTCACAAGACGACAATCCTCTTTGATGTATGTATGATGGGTGCATAAATTGGGAGGGATACCTTTCATGTCTGTATAATCCTAGGAAAACACTTCCTTGTGTTCTCGAAGAATTTCCAAGAGCTATTTCGTCTGGGATTCTGACAGATCTGGATTGATATTCAGAGTCTTCCCTGGCACTATTTCCACTGAAACGTTGTCATGGGATGCAGCTGTAAGTAGCTCATCGAATCCATCGACTGTTTTGATACTCTCCTACGTTTCACAGCTCAAGACGAACTCTAGAATGTGTTGATTTGAGTCTGAAACCGAACAGATATCACTAATAAAGGTAGTATTGTATCATCTTCTATTTTTGTTTTCAACTGAAGGGCCTATCCAATAGTAAGGATTGGCTTTAATTCTTCATTTTCAGATTCATATTCTGCCTTTAGTAAATATTTCTTACGGCCTAATGGTTTTGCTGATGGACTAGGTTCTGCAGGAGGATATAACATTAAATTCTTAGTACTATGTCCATTCGATATAACCATATGTCCAGATCGACACCGAATATAAGCATCTGTCATTGCCAACCATGGTCTTCCCAGAATCAGGGGATGGCCACCAGTTGGGGATTGTGTTTGCAGTACTAGGAAATCTGGAGGGTAGTGCCATGAATCAACTGAGATTGTAAAATATTCTAACTTCCCTACTAGTTTAACCATGGATCAGTCTACCAGCTCTAACACAGTAGGTGTAGCTTTCAAGTTTCGAAGACCCAATACCTACATAGTCTCAGCAGTAATGAAATTTATGCAGCGCCCAAATCTACCAGCACGTTTGGAATTTCTATTCCATTAATTTGCACGGTTAAAATTGGGTTCCCTGGATCCCCATATTTCACAGGCATAATCTTCCCCATCATTAAATCAGATAGCTTCCCCACCACATGAATGGTGAGTGGGTCCCTTGATTTCTTTTTAGGCTTCTTAGCACAATATTCCCTGAGATGTTTTGCATATATAGGTACGCCTCTCATAGCTTGTAGCAGGGGAATCACAACAAACAAATTTTGCAACTCGCCTAACAAATCAAACTCAGCTTGAGGGATCTTTTTACTCAGAGCCAACCTTTCTTAATAGGGTGGTTCAGCTTGGTGTTTTTGAGTAACTAGTGGTTGAGGAGGTGTATGACTTTTGTTGACTTGGTTTGATTCCTCTTCAACCATTTTTGGTTCCCTTACCTCACTGCCAAATTTTTTAGTGATATCAAGTGACGGTTGAGCATCTACTACCTGCCCAGATCTTAAGTTCATCTCATATAATTCAACGGTGGAGATGTTGTATGAAGGTAGGCTGAGGGTGTTAGCTTGCTAAGCCCCTTTATTGTTAGGATTTGGATTGGGTTGGATGGGAAGTTGAGAACGAACACGCTAATTACCAGGGGGTACATTAGAGGGCAACTAGAGTTGCTGTTGTGGCATTGACTGGGGAAACTGCCCAAAGGATAAGGTCCTCGCCAGTTAGAAGTCCACGAGGAACTCGAACTAGCTTGAGGAGCCTATTGATGCCAAGGTGGAAACTCGTACTAGGGCCACATAGGTGGATAAGGCATGGACTGGGGACCCATATTAAAATTACTAAAATATTGGATGGATCCGGAAACATACCTTGATTTCCCATTGACGGCCGAGGTTTCCATGGCTTTTTAGGTCCCATAAAGTATAACTGCTCCATCTCTTAGCTTGTCCCTTGAAAAACTTCTTTCAATCCTGGCAAGGATGGGCATGAACTTGTTGTGTGATTTAACTCACAGATTGCACACTCCTCTACAGAGTTTGATGGGCATTCCCTCTATGGGTTTTTCTTCCTGCTCTTTAGGCAAAATATAGGCATAGTTCTTTCCAATTCTAGTTGTTTTTGTTTTACCTGCAACGTGTCTATTTGTTTAGACAAGGTTCTCAAGATATCAGTCCTCAGGTTGTCCAATAGATTTCCAATTTTTTCTTTTGTAACACCTCCACCAGATACTTTTGTTGATCGAATCCCTTGTTTATTCCTTGCAACTCCTTTTCAGCACTGGATGCACAATTCGCAAATGGTGTCAAAGTTCTTGTTTGATATATCTCTCTTTCCAACCATATTTAACAATTCCATAGAGTCCTCTCGAAATGCCTGGAGAAGGATAATTTCCAAAATGTCCTTATCCAGGTCAAAGTGACCTGATCTCTGCAATGTGTATTTAAATCGTTCCACACAGTCTTCCATATTTTCGTCCTCTTTCTGTGTAAACTTGAAAATTTCTTCCTTAATGTCCCGTGATTTACAGTAATCGTGGTACTTCTCTAGGAAAGCAGTTTTCATCTCCTCCCATGTTGTAATAGTCCTTCCCCCAAGACTCATAAACCATTGCAGGGTTGTCCCTTTTAACGTAGCAGGGAAGATTTTCAATTTCTGAGCATCCGTTATATAATCATATCCCCGACACACAATGTCAAATTCAAACAAAAACACATTGAGATCTTCTGAAGTAAGCCCATGGAAGCTAGGTAAAGTTGTTAAAGGAATGGGCTTTGTTGGTGCGTTAGTCCCAAGATCTACAATTGGGAAGTCAATAGTGGAGGTTGTAGATGCCATGAATATCCTCCAATACTCACTGGGGATTTCGGCAGGCTCCGCAGGAAATGATAGAAGGGCTCTTATCACAGGGGTTTGAGTTGCCTTAACAACACTCCCCGATCCTTCGGTGATAGAAATGTCCCTACAATTTCTTCCCTTTTATCACAGTGGCTTGAGCCCTTCAAACCTCTTCTCTGCAACCTCTTCTTCCCTACTTGAATGGGTCGGTTCCTCAGATGTTCTACTTGCAACTTCTTCTTCTTCTGCTATGAGCAACGGTACCCGTTTATCAAGTGTACTGCTGCTTATCTCTTCGGCTGCTGGAAGGGTCTACTATATCAAATCAGCAAGGGGTGCTGTGGACAGCACTGGTTGATATACAGATTATCCTTCCAATCTTGTCTATATACCGGCCTTAAAACAACATGAAAAGATGCCTCTGATTCAGCTTTCATGATGATTTGTTGGATATAAGTGTTCCTTCCCAAATCTTGTCCTCCCTTCTTTGGGGCTCTTCCTCTGCCCCTTTTATTTGAATCTTTGTTCATACAAGTGGATGTGATGAAAATGTCGATATCATGTATCAATATCCAATGATGTTTTCAAAATATTGCATGCATTCAAAAATATAATTTAAATAATGAGAAATTACACATGGTGTATATGGTAGATGTTAAGATTGCTATTGTTGGAGATATAACTCCTACTTGTCTTATGAGTATTGAATGATATTCTTCATCATAACTTCAATTTTTATGTGAGTTTGTTGATTGTTCATTAGTTGGATTGGAGAAATTTATTCCAACCGAGTTTGTTAATTATTTATTAATTGGATTGGAGAGATTTAATGGAACTAAAATAGCTCCTAGTTTAATGTTTAATTGAAATATTTGCTCAACTAATTAATTGTGTCTTTAAGATAGCATTTCTATTCTAAACCAAACCAATAATTAATATTAAAATAATATTTTTATTTTAAACTAAACAAACTATATATAAATTAATTATATTACAAATATTTTTGTAGCATACAATTATTTTGTAAATGATTTATAACTATTATATCTACAATGACATGGTATATAAAATTTAGCTGGCATATTAGTTTATGTGTTTGAACATAATTTTTAAATGCCGACCATATATATGAACTATGAGCAGATAGATTCCAACTCCATTTTCTGAAATGTGACTATGACAAAGTTGAAGGTGACATGAAACGACCAAATTATAAGTTTTACCTGTCTTGCATCAACCGAAAACATGATTTGCTTATTGTTTTTAAGGATGAGAATACAATATTTAAAATAATAACTTTACCTGTCTTGTGAACTTTTCTTTTGTTTCTGTTATTAAAATAAATTTTGCACCGTGATGGCAATGTCCATGCACTGTGATTTTAAATAAATGTCAAACTCCATTTTGATGGCAATGTCCATGCAATAGCCACTCATATGATAGTTGATCATGGTCGGTGAGACTGATGGTAGTAGAGTCCTGCGCACCAAAGTCAATATTGCTGTTATTTATACATTATAATATAAATAAATATACGATAATATAAATAATTAGCTTGGAGATACATTACTTTTAATATTTTAATTTTTATAATTAAATAAAAATATTAATGATTGAGTAATAATATATGATTTATAAATAATTATTTTAATATTTATTTCTTATAATTAAATAAATATATGACATGAATTCTATTAATATAGTGATAATATAATAATAGTTGGAGATAATTATTTTGATGTCAATTTTATATAATAAATAAATATATAATGATTATGATGTCATTAAGTTCAGTTGATTATTAAATAAAAATAAAAAATTACTTAAATTTTATTTTTATTTATTTTTTTTTATTGTTATTAATGAAAACATATTATAATAAATATTGATGTAACACCATTGTTATTATGGTAGTGTTTAATAATCAGAAGAATATAAATTAAGTTGACTTCATGACAAATAAATTTAAATATTTAACATTCATCAATATGATAACTCGTGCAATAAATTTATTTTTCATTTTTTAATTAAATAAAATTGTAAAATAACTAGCGTAGATCTATCTTAACTCGTGATCTCTTAATTCAAAGTGCAAATTTCTTACGAGGGATTAATTGAATAATATTGTAAAATAATAATATTGATATTGTTACTTATGAACTCACATTATCAACCAATCCATTTACAATGTTATGGTAGTGTATAAATAATTTAAGGGAATACAAATTGATTAATTTGTTGTATGTTTACATACTTTGATTTACATAACCACAAAGAGGAAGGGGAAAAGAAAGGAAGATTATAATTGTGATTGTTGGAGTCCATTGTGTGGCAATGTTTCATGATCTTTATTTGTGTTATCGCTCCTATATTATTTAGAATCATGTGTCGATAGTAAGGGAGAATGCTTGATAACAAAGTGATTATGTATCGATGTAAATGAGATTTTTGAATATCTGATCTAGTTGTAACATTAAAATCACATGTTGGAAGTAATGTTTCCATGTCATGCCTCATGTGATTTATAGGTTGTTATTGTGAGTTCGGAGGTGTCAATCTATAAGTTGTTGATTCCTATGTTATGAGTTGGAGTCGTGTCATGCCGTGGTCATAGATCCACTTTCTTAGGATCTAGTTGTGGAAATCAGTGATTTATTTTCCTACATATATTATATTTGTGGAACTCAGTGATTTATTTTCCTATATATAAAGGTTGGGAGCTTAACAAAATAGGGTGTGATTTGTGTAATGTGTAATCATTCTCTGATCTTTCTCTAATTTGTAACATGGTATCAGAGCCTATTTCGACTTGAATCCCTCAAGGCAAGGTCAAAAATATGTGAGAAGGTATTGATAATAATTGCTCTATAATTAGATTAGGGTATCTTAGGTGTCTACATGTAATGGGTTCAAACCATTTTGGATTAGAGCCCTCATTTTTGCGATCAAAGAAATAATTATTGCTTTAATCCAAGTCTTCCCAATAATTTGTTTGCAAGGCATGAAGTTGCGATAAAGGAACTGCTTTTAAATTCGTGATGCCTAAGTTTGTGTGGGGAATTGTGGTGATTAGGTCATTGCTACTCTAAGAGAGAGGATGTGAGCAAGCTGTGGAAATCAGTGTTGTGAGGGGAATATTGTTGGTTGTGACTTGAAGGAAAAAATCTTTGAAACAAATCGTTGTGTGGGTGATTCGGGTGGATATTGGTGGCCACCTACCAAGTCCACTTGGACCCCCAACATTGTTTCTTTCAGCTTTTCAGTTTCATTAATTGTAGCACAATTTACTATTTTTAGTAGTTTTTGGAGTCCTCAACTTCTGGAGCCATTTTGAGGCCCTAAACGACGTTTTTTTGGGAAAAGTGGGAGCAACATGGGTCTATTGTCTAATATTTTTCTTCCCAAAGTTGTAATTCTCGGATAGATCTTTCTAACGAGATATTGTGCGCATCAAACGAAAATCGTATGCCAAAGTTACGACCCCAAGAAGTTAATGTACCAATTTACCCAAACAGGGCCCACAGTTTGGCGTTTCATCTTCTAGGGTTAGGTTTTTGGATGTT
>APFE030154758.1:180939-200543 GCA_000404065.3 Pinus taeda | reverse complement strand
ATTGTTGTTTGTAAGCATATTTCAGTATTTTACATTAATGAAATGAAGTATTATTTCCACTGCATCTATGTGTTTATGGTTATCTCTGTAATTTGTTACGTTCCTGTTTAAATCCGGATCAGTGGGAGAATATAAAGATTGACAGATTCTGCTTAACAAAAATATATTGGAAGTTCAGTCCTAATGTGGCCATCACGTTCGCCACCCAATTACGTCATATTCAGACTATGCGCACCAAACAAGAGAGAGGAATCAATCTCTATATATCAAGGTGCTATATGAAATGTTTTATTAACAAAAAGTTAAATAAAATTAAAGGTAAATGTAAATATTTTCCATGGTGTTATTTATTTTTAGCATAAAGAAGAGGCATCTGTAATTTTTGAATGGCGGGTTGGTTGAAAGCATTGGGAAGGCTAATGGTCAAAGAAAGAGGTATATGAAGATATTTGAAGAATAATTTCAGTTTGGTCATGTACGAAAAATACATTGTTCTATGTTTAAGTGGTTGTTATATTTAATGAGTGATATTTGAGTGGTTGTTATATTTAATGAGTGATGTGTAAAGTGATTTTATTTATTTGTAAAACTATTTTGATATGTAAAAAAATTGAGATGTAGAACCACAAAGAACAAACAAATTATTCAATAGACTAATGTGATGCATCGTGTTTTGGGAGCATTAGTTACTGGTAGTTCTTAATAAGGTCAAGCCAGCATGTCCCATCATGCTATGAGAGCATCAATACCTATTATTTTATACGAGGTCAAGTAGTAGAATTATCTACTAAAGATATTTTGTACCTAGAATGTTATCCTAGATAACTGATGAAGGTTGTGCATGGTCGTGGATTCAACAAATGATGGAAGTTCCATAGGATGGTTCAGTATCGAGACTAACCTGCTACGCTCCAGCAGGTTGAGAAGTTGCAATTCTACAAAGCACGTCAGTGATGGTATGAAGTGGTTATGTCTTAAATGGATCAAGTGGGAAGCTCAAAAGTGTGGTGAAGAAAAGATTTGAAACCATGAGATTTCAAGATTTCAGAGTGGATATGTGTGCTAGTGATGACCATATCAGACAAATGTGACAAAGGTTCATTTATTGTTGTAATGTGTTTTTTCTATATTTTTTACAAGTAAGCATTAAGGGAGGGTGTTAGAAGTAATGCTTCCATATAATGTGTCATGTGATTTATAGGTTGTCATTGTGAGTTCTGAGGTGTCAATCTAGAAGTTGTTGATTACTATGTTATGAGATGGAGTCATGTCATGTCCCAGTCATAAATCCACTTTCTTAGGATCTAGATTTGTGGATGTAAGTGATTTATTTTCCTATATATGTAAACTTTGTGAGATGAATAAAATAGGTTTTGATTTATTTTTTTTTGTGTAATTGTTCTTTGATCTCTCTCTAATTTCCAATATTACATGACTAGAATATTAGTATGTTTGTGACACAATATCTGTTTGTCACTTTCATCTAGGTTAAAGTTGTGTAGTGCAATGCACATGCTGCATCGATGCTTGTACACGATTATGCCACTTTGATACCATGAACAAATTTGGGTTCCCATACTTCGAAAAATATCAACGAGAACTCTTATTAGTATGATTCCTTTACTTATGGAATTAATATGTCTATGACTACTTATCACATCAAACCTCCTTTTCAACAATTATTGATCCTTGGAGAATTTTCACTTTAATTTACTCTAATGTGTATTGCTTCTTGACTTGGGGTGATTGTATGTTTATCTTTATGTACAATATTTGTTGAAATTTAGATGAATTCACAAGTAGGTTTGTAGGTATATTTAGAAACTTAGGAGTTAGTTAATTTCAACCTGGTTTAATGTGTTTATTAGGTTAAAGTTTGTTTTTTAATATGCATTAGTTGCATTGTAATCTGACAGTCATGATATGTTCTAGACATAGACTAATCTCACAACTCATATTCTCCCCAATACTAATGTCTATTGATCCATGGCTTGACACCTAACTGGTCCATGATCTCTATTTAAAGAGCATGGAGGGTCATTGCCAATGATCGATTCTGGGAACTCTCTCTCATATAAATTTTCTTTTGTATTAATAAAATTGCTTCAAGTGGTAACATTAACTGAGGTCGTGGAGCATTTCTCTCTTAGAGAGTTTAAACCATGTAAAAATACTCGTGTTATGATCTTTGATTTGGTTGTACAAGTGGTTCTTGAAGGTGTTCACCCTGTTTAGAATACCCTCTTTTCCAAACATGGTATCATAGCCTATTTAAAGAGTTGCAATTTTTGTTGATCAACATCTTGAGCACACATTGCTACATTTCTTTTGGATGAGTATTTATTTTTTTGTGAACATGCATTTCGAGGAAAAACCCCAACAACAACACCACCACCATCTGCATCCTCCTTCACTGGTATTTCTATGTGTCCTTCCCTAGCTAATTTGGTTGAAAGTTGCTTTATTTAGTAAGAGGTTTTAAGTTGAAGTCTGTTTTTAAAGGTTGGTTTTTTTTTTGTTAAATTCATGTAAAATTAAGTTATTTTAACACTTTATTGTAAAGTGCATTTAACTTGTATTATAAAAGTGAATAACTATAGTATTCTTTTTTAAAATTATTTTTCTTCATCTTCAACAACAATAACTGCAACCTCCCCATCCTCTATTATTATTATATGTTTTGCATTAGCTCACTTGGCTGAAAGTTACTTTATTTAGTGCAAGGTTTTAGGTTTAAGTGTATTTTAAATTACTTCTTCAAAAAATGTATGTAAGCTTAAGTTATTTTAACACTTTATTGTAAAGTGTATTTTACTTGTATTGTAAAAATGAATCACCATAGATAACTTTAATATTCATTTTTTAATTATTTTTCGCATGAAATCTTATTTATAAAATAAATTTATTGTAAAAACATTTCTTACTTGTTTTATAAAAGTGAATCACTCCATAAAGTTACTCATTTGTAAATGTGACTTTATAGGAAAAAATAGTTAAAGAAAAGATTCTTTTTTTTTGGCAACATCTATCATCATGTGGGTCAACTTCTTCTTGCCACACAATTCTTTGTCACCATTAATGCCCTTTTCTAAAAAGAGAATAGCATTCACATTTGAAGTTTGTTTCTAGTGTTGTTTTTTTCAACAACCTATTTTTTTGAGAGCTTTCAATCCACATAGTGAGTTTCAACTTTTCAACCTGTATTATCAACATATTATAAATTATCAATCCAAATAAAATTTTTCTTACCAATACCAACTACTTCTCATAGAAATCCCACATAAAGGATATACTAAAAAGTAAATGATTGTACTAGATTAACTTGGGAGAAGAAAAATCCCCCATTGATGCTGATAAGAAATCGAAACAATATAATAAGAATGATAAAAAACATGGATTAATTAGAATGTCAATTTCTCTTGATTTACAATTTCATGTTCAAGGAATCGATGATGATGCATGAGTATCTACAAGTCAAAACCATTTTGACTTTCTTAGGTCAAGACAAATTTTACAGAGTAAGTTGGTTTCCTTAATTTGATTTAAATTGTTATATTTTCCTAGTTGCAACTAGAGAAGGTATCGATGTTGTTATGAAGTTAGTTGATTTTCATTTAGTTGCTATGTAAAGGGATAAACTTAGCTCATTTAGGAATTTGTTAGATAATCTAGAAAAATAGATAAAATTTGTTCAATATTAGTTACAAGAGTTTTATCAGAGGATTATTTTAATGTAATTCAAAGAGTTGGAGAGCAAGAGATTCGAATTAAAGAGTTTGAGAGTAAGAGTGATGTCTAAGGGAGAAATACTATAAACATGCTATTAATTTGTAATATTCAACTTCGTTGCTAAATATAAGAATAAGTGTGTGTATTTTAGTGTGCCTCCGTGTGGTTGAATTCATGTTGTGATTGAGCTATGTTATAGCCGAGTCACTAGGAGAAAATGGTGTTACATTTTCATTTGGAGTGCATTTTTTCCTATATATGAATATAGTAGCTCAGAGATATAAGGAGAGAGAACATAAGGAGGGTTTGTGCAATGTAGCAGCCCACATACCATAATCCTTACTTCTTTGTACTAATAATCATTTTATATTTATAGAAAGAGAGAAAAGAGACCATAAAGTAAACAAAGATGGCTATAACATTGGGTATCTCCCCAAAGAACTCAGATGTACTCCCCATTTATCTACGGGGTTTACAAAACCATCTACATTAGCAAGTGAAGACAGTCAAGCTTAGAACCTTGGACGATACTTATGTCTATGAATAATACTTTTAAAACATAGACTTGAAGAAATGGAAATCAAGTGGATCAAAGAAGAAGGAGCACCAACACTCTTCTGAGGAGGGGAATAAGAAGTAGAAAGTGGTGGGGGAGATGGAAGCCAAAACAAACTAGTGCAAAGACCCCAACAACCACTACAACACTGTAACATTGACGGTCATACAGAGGAGAAGTGCTTGAAGTTGCATCCAAAAATTAACTCAAATTCTATCATGTGAAAATCGTACACGAATTTGTACGCATTAGAAGACACTCAAAGTTAGTTATTAACACATACAGAGGTGACATTTTTAGGTTGAAGTAACATGAAGACCAAAAATCAAAAGATTTCCTAAAGTTCAAGTTAAAAAATTGAACCTTGCAGGTGAACCATTTTTGGAAATTAATGGTCGCGTGTCTATTTCTTGATAGCCATGCAGTCTTAGAAAATCTAGTCAACACTTTGATAGCCATGCAGTATTTGAGAAACACTACAAATATTGACATGGTGGGCTAACAAATTCAAACCTTAATCCCAAGCCTTAAAGGAAAGGAAATGGTATATCTCATCTCATTTATGACGTGAACCACCACATTGATGATCCAAGGGGAGGAGGAGTGTCCAAGAAACTCTATAAATACAAATTCCCTGAACCAAACACCACCCCGACCTTGTAGATTTATCCACTCTTCCAATTTATCAATATATAAACCAAAAAGAGCAAGGGATAAAGGGCAGCCTTGCATGACTCTAAAGTCACTTCTAAAACAACTGAAATTCCTGCTTAAGTTCTAATTTTAACTTTCACCTCTTCATAAATCCTATAGGCAATGACTCTATAATGAAAAGGAATTTCAAGTTCTTCCATTCTACTCCACAACTTATCTCTAGGGACCATGTCAAATGCATTTTTTAAGTCAACAAAGCAAAAAAATACTTCTTCCTCCCCCCCCCCCCCAAAAAAAAACCTTTTCAATAATGTGTCTCAACGTGATACTCTAATCTACTATATAGTGTTTCGGCCTAAAACACACTTTCCCTTTTCCCTCATTTATTTTACTTCCTCCCACTTACTGATTCTATTTCTACCATGCCACTGAAGGGATTTGTAAACAAAGGATTGATAATAATGGTTCTATAGTTAGAAGGATTATTAATGTATCCACTTTTAAAAAGGGGCATTGCTATACTAGTTTTCTAATCTCTTTGGAATCCTTGTTGAATGACGTTGTTGAATATTTCCATGATGTGCGGTGCAAGAATGTTCATTTCCCACTTTAGATATTCTACTTGAAGTGCAACCAAGTCCTTTTCCTTTCCTGTTTTCAACTTCTTAATTCCAGTAATGTGAAAAGCTTTGTAGATGTGTTGGTCTTGGGAGGAGGCTCATCCTTTGATTCTTTCTCATAGAGTTTCCTTGCAAAGTCAAACCATTGATTGGCTGTAATATTATTTATAGTTTGCTTCTTCCTTGGCTGAATTTCCTACCCAAAAAAATATGGATTATTCTTTCCTAGATATATTAACTCTTCTCGGCTTGTTTGCATGAACTCGTAATTTTTCCTTTTAAAAATATGCTTATATAAACTTTACATTCATCTTCTCCTTGTTTTCATTTTTCAAGGTTTTCCGTGCCATTTTTCATTCCTCATCAAACCAAGCATTTACATGAAAAAAATTGATTCTGCTTTCCTACTTTTTTCTCTTTTGCACTTCTCAAGTGCACCCTGAATTATATTTGTTAACTCATGACTATTGAGGCTTTGGGAACCACTCTTCCCCTTCTAAATTGATCTTTCCAATGTTGTTTTGAAGATAGTCCAATTTCCTTGTGTTAGAAGAATTTTTCCCCTTCATATCGATTATGGAGAACATTGGGTTTTCCTCCTATGATACCTTTATTCTAACAAAGATAGCTTTATATAAATTAGGTAATGCTATGATTCTAAGTCCCAGACATGCTCTCCAATCTCAACTTCATCTATCCTTTCTATTAAGCTTTGTGAACAAATAACATAGTCAACAACACTTGCCCCATTGTATGTGTTGCAAGTGAACTTCTCAAACCTTTTCCATCTATCTATACCATTGAAAATAATTAAGTTGAAAGAACCACACAACGTGAGCAACTCCTATCCAAAATGATTTCTAACTTTGTCATCTTCTAAACATATTAACCATTGGGGATTCTCCTCTTCAATGTGTCAGATAGGATTGTAATCCTCTTTGCAACAAAAAGTATTAGCTCGTTGATTTGTTGTTATAGCATTGAAATATCACAATAAAAGAACCTCTTCTTGCTAAGGACATACAACGATATCTTTCTTTAAAGATTCATATGGATCTTTTCTATCTGGTCCCTTATTTTTGTAGGTTTTTGAGACTTGAGATGTGCAATAACATGTTTTAATTCTGATGTGGTTCTCATTCTTTGTTATTTTGAATCATAAATATTGTTTATTTGTATCTTATTTCACTAAATGAATATGACGACCTTCTTTTTCTTTCACTAAAGTAAATATTCCTCTGTATCCTTTTCCATTTTATGTTTCCTCAAATCCAAAATGATAATTTCGAATAATCATCAAACATAAGAGTTTTACAACCATCATGTTCATGAGTTTCCGTGAGACAAAATATGTCTCTACCTTCTGTAATAGGCCCTATCCCAGGTCCCCTCCTCCAAAGGTAACCACTTGTTGATGGTGTTGGACCCGCCAACATTCAGAGGATCTCCCCGATATGATGTCCTAATCAGACATCAAACGTTTTGGTGTAGGAGTCCCATTCGATATGACAACTTGATTTCCATTTACTTAGATATTTTCCTTAGCTCTTGTTTTTCAGCAAATGAGAGTGCTATGCTGGTGCCTTCAAAATGCAAGGTGAGTATGCCTAGTGAGTGCATAATGTAACTCATGCCTCGATTCTCTTACTGCAAAGGGAGAGAGTAAAGTGAGCCTCTAAGTGAGAGGTAATAGTAGCACCCAGGAAGAGACACATGCGAACCAGAAAGTTCTGTCCAATATCCAACAAAATAGTTCATAGTGGATGTGGCAGTTATTAAAACCGAAGTGAAGTGGACACCATGTACACTACCTAGCAAAGTAGTCCACGTGGATGTGATGGTCGTTGGAATCCGAACACAAAGATGGTATGTCTAGTATCCCGCGGACTAGTTCACAGGGATGAGACAATGGTGATAACCAGTAAAACACATTCCCAACAATATAAGTACTAAAACAATCGAAATAGTTCAACTATCTTAGTACAGGTGAAACAAACATGCATTACAAATGCCAAAAGAATAGTCTTACAAACATCTACAAAACATGCATGAAAATGTTTTGGCCTTAACAGGATTCTGTATTAATCAAAAGTCCCTAGACACATCTATACACCATACATCACTAGTCCCAATAGTGGGAAATTGGAGTCGCTCCTCACTCCTCAAAGAACTAATTGTCTACTCTCAAGGCTTTGTGGGAGGAGCCAAGGTGAAAATTCCTTGCTCATACAATGGGAGGGGCATATATAGCCAAGGGTGATGCTTGACCCTTGTGACTCTTAGACTACCCTCATGACCGTTCAACTTCCTATGACTTTTCAAATGACATGAATCTTCATCTTCATGTGTGTGTCCACTAGACGTCCACTTTACATTACATTAAGTTACAACAAATATGGCCCATAATAGTGATGTGGCCTTGAAAACTCATGAAACAACTTGACATGACAGTGTTGACATGTATTGGCTGACTGTGGTGTCCATGTCAAGTCGTTGCACTGATAAGTGATGGATGTACTCTTGGTGTGCTTTGTCTTTTCCTCCGCATGGCTTAGTGCTATGGGGTCTTTGATGGTATTGGTCTTGCAAGATGGTTCAATGCATGTGTTCCCTTTGCTTGCTTGTTGGTGTGATTTGTTCATCCATCCAAATGCAAGTAAGTATTCTACCATGTGTGCTTCTTCTTCATCCTTTTCATCATCTCGCTATGATCCATCTATGTACCTGTTCCTACAATTCACTCATGACGAGATGACATCAAATCCAAAACCTCATAGTCTAGCATGATCCATTTTTTTCGTGTTCCGGGCCCGGAACATATGGCAGGATGGGAAGAGGACCCAACAACTTTACAATGCGTAGTTATAGGTGATAGGGAGGGAGGACAAGTCACTCATACAGCGCATAGCGCAACTCAGGCTGGGATGAGGAACTCCAGGACACAATATTCCCTATCGGGAAAAACTGTGCAGTGACCATTAGGAGGCGGGATTGCATAGCGAAGGACATCAGTGACAGCCACTAGGTGGGACCCTAAGGGGCACTTCTACGTAGTTCCAAGAGGGAAGACAAGATATGTTTGTAGAGGGCCAGTTGGGCAGTTTCGCATAGTTTTCAAGAGGAAGACATGATAGGGAAGCAGGGGGGCGGTTGAGCATTTCTCCGTAGTTTACAAGAGGAAGACAAGACAAGGCAGCAAAGGACCAGTTGGGCATTTCTACGTAGTTTCTAAGAGCAGTGTAGGCCCAGGTCTCTATACAATGTGAGGTTCTAGTAGGCATGAAGGAGGCTTGATGTCTGTACTTTGGAAAAGCACAGTTTAGATAGGTTGTGATGCAGTTTTCTCCGTAGTTCTTGGAAGGAAGACAACTACTCACTTTTGGGATTACATAGTGCAACTGGACTAAAAAAAAACCTCAGGCACTATGCAGTTCTAGGAGACAAAGCAACACCACTGAGAGTTAAGATTGTGCAGTGCAGCTCAGTCGGGGTCCAATAAAGTGGAGTTTTTCTATAGAGATTTTTAGGAAAATGGCTAAGTGTGAAAGGAAAGTGGACTCGTGAAGACTCGACATTGTGATCACACACTTAGCATCCTTCAATAAAATGATGAAACTAACCACTGGGACAACATAACAAAGCATGACCCTTTGTGGGTCTGTCTAGAGGTGAAAATGACAAGTGCGACACTTGGGACAAAGCTTCGGACGACCGTGACGACACTTGTGTGACAGTGATTACAACTTTGTGTGTGAGTATGACAGATGTTCACACAGCGAAGACATCCCAAACACACAAAGAAAAACCTTCAAAATCACCATAATAATGTTGCAAGCATGACAAGGAAATCAATATGCCAAAAGATGACCATTGGTCAAACAAGAAAAAGGGGTGAAACGACTCTATAAGAGTTCATGGGATGAGCTTGAGTCGTTGCAACAATCAACGTAAAAATCAAGGATGGCTCCAAAATTTGAATGCATGCCAAACATTTGGAGGGTCTTGTAGTCACTACAACACCTCTACAATTCCAACAAACTAGAATTAGGTAGACCTTGGTAGGATTTTGTTGCTACACGATTTGGCACACAAGAATGAATTTGAGTCTTCACCCCTTTTCATCCATGTTGATATTGTTGTTTTCCTTTTTATTATAGAATTAAATGTTTTTTCTTTACTACTAGATTTCTACGCTACTTTTTCATGAGGCCCAAACATTACAATAATAGATTTACCTTTGTACAACCATGCTCTTTTCCCTTCATTTCTTGTTGCTCTAATTTTATCCACTTCTTCTCTGCTCTCCACTTGTTGATTTCTAGTTAGATCTTCATCTAAGAAAGTGTGAGCCTTTCAAGAGTTTCTTTTTCTTAAGAGATAATGTTTTTCTTGCAGCCTTTCCATGATGATTTTTATGGGCCAAGGCCTCTATTCACATATCTTTCCCACCCTCCTTTCTTGGCATATTTTCCCTCTCCAATGTAATTTCTCTTTCAAAAAGTCTCTTGCCAAGTTGAGGGTGCTTTCATTCTTTCCATAGTCTCTTTCCTATGATAATAAAGTTGGTTTCCCTATCTTTTCCATCTTTATGTTCTCTTTCCTGTGCTCTACGAGCACTTACATCTTCTTTTTCCTCCATTTTTATGTAACCATTAGTGTCCTCAGCTTTGGTTTTTATTTCTGTTGGAATGTTGGTCCTCTTGTTCTCTTTTGCCTTTTTTTCATAAATGACTACCTGCTAAGATATTTGTGTATCCACCTGAGTTTGATTAGATATTATCACTTCCATGTTTGTTGTTATTTATTCTTTCATGGTTTTCTATGTTGTCTTCATTTTTTCCTATTCTTGTTTTCTTGTCTCTAAATCCTCTTGTAGCATTGTTACTTTCTCTTTTAAATTCTATTACCTTCAATTAAACATCGATTTGCAAGTGTAATCTATGAAATTTTGTGGTCCCTTTCTTGTTCTTTGACTTTCAAAATTTCTAGCCTTTCCCTGACCTTCATAAGTTCGTGGACACAGAGATCTAATGACCAAGTAAGAGTGTAGATGTGGGATTGAAAATGGTTGACTCTTCTTTATTTTTGCTGCTCTTATTTATTTTATTTTTCTAAGACCATTTTATTCTTCTTTGTTCCCATTTAAAGAGAGCAAGTATGCGTTTTAAAATGCACTGATATTGTTTTGCATTTACCAAAATCCACTTCCCTGTTTTGTCTGCTGAAGCAATTTTGAGTTGGCGTATGTGATTTGTTTTCACAAAATATGAGATTTCCTTGCCATTTTTTTCCATTTTGGTATGAGGTCACTTTCCAAATATCTTGTAAACCCCTAAACTCTAATTCCATAACCACTCTCCAAACCCAAAACTAGAAAGAAAACTTGTTAATGTCTCTCACAAACACAAATACATTTCATGCCCTCTTCCTTTCTTGAATGCAGTCCTCATTTTGTTCTTTATAAAACATGCGTTTTGGATGAAGTGTAGAGAATAAAAAAATAATGATTATTAAAAGCCTATAATATCCTGAAGGCCCCAAAGCCAGTTTCCTAAAGATCTGAAACGAGAGTGAAGAGCCCTCTACCATCTACGAAGATCCATCTGCTATGTTGTGCTATGTTGTGAGCTGAGATTTGTGCCCCATTTTTCAAATAATAATATTGTTATGCACCTTGTTTATAATTTGTATGGTGTTGTTTTGTAATAATTAAAAAAAACAATATAGATGGATTCATTTAATTTAAATGTGGGTTATTAATATAATGAGAAAATAATTAATTTAATTTGAAAACAAATAAATTTATTCATATGATTGTTAATGGATAATAAAAATATAAATCATTGCTTTATGAGTAGTTATCTTCAAGTGTTGGTTATTAATATGTAGTGAAATATAAAATTAGGTTAATTTTAAAAGAAATGAATTTATATGTATCATGATTTGTGGAAAATTACAAATAGATATTGTTGTTTTATGAGTTGTCTTTATGTATTGATGAAGTGATGTCATTATCCATTATCCATTATCGTTAATGAAATTTAAATTTAAAAAATGGATTAGAAATAGAAAATTAATATTATGAAATGCTACAAATTAACACAAACACAATTTCAATTAAAATATTTTAATGGCATAATTCTGATTTGATATCATAAATTAATATGTGTTGATTGTATTACCATTACATATAGGTAATTTGTTTTAGTCCAAAAACCTTTTGAAAGTATAGTTGAAAAGTTGAAAGCTTGTAAGTATTGAGGTATTACTTTGGGAAAGGCATAATATTTATTATGGTAATGAACACCATTGATGACTTCTAAATATACTTAGTGATTGTCATCATAGGAAGGATTTCCAAAATAAAATAAAATTTGTTTACTTTTTGTCCCAAAGTTATCATCAAATCTAAATAAAGACGTTTATGGATATTTGTGCTCATGGGGTATTTTCTTTGATGCTTGCAATGTTTACATAGGCATTGTCATCACAAGAATGATTTTTAGAATAAATAATTTTTTTTTTGTCCTAGACTTATCATGAAATAATAAATATGTTTATGGATATTGGTGCTCATGGGTTATTTTCTTGGATGCTTCCAATGTTTTATGTCTATCTTTTTACAATTGATTTTACTTTGGTAACCAAATCCAAATTCCCATGCATTCATGAAGGATAATGGTGTTTACAAATGGGAATTAAACTATCATTGTTAACTATATAATTCAAATTAAAGACAACATTTTGAACTATTAAATTATTGTTGAATTATAAAAGTTGAAGGATTAATAATTGAATATGAGGATGTAGTTCTAAGCCTGCCTGAATTGGAATAAGAAGGTAATTTTCATCATAGTCAAAACATAACATAATATCAAAAAAAAATAACATAATATCAAGAAAACATAACATAAGAGCAAGTGACTTAAGAACTAACAAGTGTAACATAATATCAACCAAGCATAACATAAGAGCGAGTGTTGTAGAGAAGAAATAAGTACAAGCAAGTGTGTCAAGTGCAAAATTAATAAATTTGTAAAGAACAAAAGTTTTTGCAGAACACCTATAAATGAATTAATGAATTACATGAATTGCACCATTGGGTTATTGATCTTCACAATCAAATTATTTTGAAGGATAAATTGATTGAATCACTTGAATTAAAATAATTTCAAAATGAGAATGTGGTTAACATAACATCTACAATAAATGACCCCATACAAAATATTGATGCAATTTGTGGTGCAAATGATCTCATACAAAACGTTTGTGCAACTTGTGAAAAAAATCACCTAATGATGATGACGATAAACATCCATTTAGACTGATATTATCAATCTAATCTAAAAAAGTAAGAGATTAGTTGCAATTCTTTAACATTTTATTTCTATGTTCGAAAAACATTAACATATGTGTTTGAAGATCACCATAGGTTTACAAACTCAAAAGGTCAAAAATGTTGGTAGTGTGACAAATATTTTGAAATTAGATTGAATGACAGTATAATGTGGACAATCTCAAAGAAATTTATTTTCATCTTCAACCCTCTTAGTGTCGCAAAGGTGACAACATCTTTCATCCCATAGTGTATTGGGAATTGACTAACACCCAGTTTCACTATGAAGCACATGAGAATTCATGTTTGTTTTAGCAATGTTCATTTTCTTCTTAACATTAGTTAAAACAAAGAAATATTTTTGATTTTCGAGATTGGGGTTCATCACCCAAATGGTTCATGCTACTTGTGATACACATGACCTCATAGTTTATAAACAAGCAACATAAGGTATTATTGTTGATGATTTCCTAACTAATCATGAGATAGAAGCATATAGTAAAGATGAGTCACAAGTAAAAGCACAAAGTGTTAGCATTAGTTAATGTGGATTCAAAGATATCAAAGTAAACATTATTTGAAAAATATAAAAAATGATCGCCCGGGGGCGGGGGGGAGATTTCGACATACTTCTCACCTTGCAATTGATAGGGGGATGTTTCAAATATTAATGATGATAGTTATGGTTCAATTATCGAAGTCGTATATTTCAAAATTCAATCAAAATTTGAGAATTTTTAGCACGGTAATTGGTCTCCTCAACAAGTTATCTACACTTCAATCAACTTTACATCAATATCTTCAAATCAACATATTAAAAAATCAAGCATGGAATTTGGAATCCTTTGGATACTCCTAAACTATTAATTGAGATGTTGTTTGGCACCTATTTGTGTCTAAATTCAGAGAGAGATTTAGGAAAATTCGCTTGAAATGCAACAACTAGAAATAATTCTTCTAACTGAAAAATTAATTATGTTATTTATTTTGTTTACGACAAAATACTGAATTATTCACACTACAATTTATTCAACAAATAAAATTACTGCGGAAGAAAAAAAAGGAACTGAGAAATGTTAGGACACGCACATAAAAATTGACACAATTATTTTTGGACAAATATCCCCGGAAAAACCCAATGTGGGAAAATTGGTGCAACAATTGATGGTTTTATTATTATGCAACACTGAATTCTGAGTACAATAAATTTGGATGCCCAACTGGTTATCTAATCTAAGATAAATATTGGCAAAATCACCTAAGGGAATTTACCCTTGTCTCCAAGCGATCCTGGCTCATACTAACGACTAAAAAGTAAGATGCCCAAACCCTTTGTGCAGGCTTACATCACCTCTGCATAATTTATCACATGCTCAACCTGAAATAACTGCTACTCAAGTCGTCCTGCTTACGGTTGACTAAGGAAGTGTCTCTTCTGCCTACTAGAATATTCTCCCAGCTTATGGAAACTGAAATGACATTCTCTCCAAATAAATCAAACTACCTCTTTGAGGCTCTTGTAGGCCCTGCACTGCTTCATAGAGAAAGTAATTCAGCCTCCTAACTTGCCTCTTCGAAACTATTAAATCTTCCTATGGATCACTGTCTCTACCCTTCTTTAGCCCTTGGTCTTCTCTCTGGCTCAAGCACTACTTCTGGCTAGCTCAAATTTCCTAAGGAACTCGCACTATTGGTTCTCTATTGTGTTTTTCTCCATCTGCCCAACGACCTCATCTTATAATATTTAATTGAGACTCCAACGACTAAGATTAAAACTTAATCAATTGCTGGCATCATCTCCAAGTCAATTTATGTGAGTTCTAGAGAATTCTCACCTTTCTCAATTAAATACTATTAATTAATCAATTTACCTAAGTTAGACTTATGCATTTTTTAATTATTGATCAATTAGTTTAATTGAGTTATCTATAGGTAGAATTTCCAAAACAAATTCTACGTTTTGGAAAAACCCTCTGTTTTAGCCTTCCAACCAATTCTCGAGACTAGAACACCATCCAATGCTACAGAAACTAACACTCCCTCTTAGTGAGGAAGGTGTTTTCTTTCTAGCGTTGCACAATCGTCCACAACACACTGCCTTTGCAACATCCTTTGTACACATTGTTAATGTCTGACAACTGAAGTTGTCTGCTATTATCCACCAACCATTGCGCTAACTCTGTTTAATCTACCACACACTGTAGCTGAACCATGTTACATCTGTGCTACCGCTGACACTGCAACATACAACATGGACTAATGCCAACTATGCATCTGCACTACAACCTAAATAACACTCCATCTCAACCAATGTTGCTGCTACTGCAAATGAGAAGCATCCAAAATAATAAATCAAGTATGTCTCTAAAATGCAACTATCTCTTGAGCCTCTGACTGCTACTATCCTTTGCACTGTCTAACGAGAAATTTTCATTTCTACTGACTCTGCACTATGCCTCCTGCACTGCTATCAACACTACTTTGCGCTTCTCAGCATATGATTGCAACTAGTATGCATCTGTCACTCTGGAACTAATTACATAACTAACATTGATCCTCCTGGTACTGAATACTATGGGCCCCTGTAGCAAGGTAATGATCCAAGAGGATATACCATTTGATGCTCACCTCAATGAATCCTACCGAAATCTTTGTGCAACTCTCGGACTAAAGCTCCATATCACCCCACCTCACTCTTGTAGGTATAATGACATATAAAGCGAACTCTGATCTACTCATACTACTACTACTACTACACTGATACTACAACTACTGCAATAATGAGTCTAATATCCCCAGATCCGGAAGTGCTAGCTTATATAGGGTTTCTCCCTCTGAAGCTAGACTTCCTCTCAGTCTCGATCTCCCTATGGGAAATCTCGCTTATCCCTCTTGGTAACTTGCAATGTCCTCCTGTACTAGAAATTGGAATGCGTAACTTTGCGGTGGGAATCTTCTGGGTTGGAACTGCACTTGCATCCTGCAATTGGGAAATTCACACTGCCTGTGTGACTGCAACTAGTTCTGCAAGTGCCTCTAGAGTACTGACTAAAAATGGCTATGGAGTTGTCATTTGAATAACTGACGGCACATGCTGACACTGAAACTACTACTATGATATTGTGGGCTCTTGTAGTAAAGGGGATGGTCCCAATGCAATAACATGGAACCGATTTTCCTCATTGTAGCTATGCTGGACCCTATCCAACTTGCACATTGGAGTCTCATACTCCTCCTCCACCAGGATTTGGTGCCCCATTACCTCTTTTTGAACCTTGTTCCTTACTGGGACCTTTCTTCAATTTGCAACTTGCACTGGATAAGTCATACTTCCTCCAACACCTGTCTCCAACAACTAAGAGTTGATATGCTTCCTAGATATGGATTATGACTAACTTGCATAGACTGTTATGGAAATCTCGTATGGTCATATCTAGAAAGTTTCAAAATCTGTAAAACTAAAAAAATGGGACAAAAATCTCCTTCTTTCACCTACTCGACTACTAGCTCTGTTATTCATACTCCCTTTTCGAGTGAGAAAATTTGTCTGCTACTACTGCTTGTTGCAACCAGAAATTTGGATTTTTGAATCTAGAAACCCTCCAAGAAAAATTCCCTCTGTGTGTACACTTTCTCTTCCACCCGACATTGTTTCTGCTCTAGCAAACTACTACAAAACCCTTTTGTGCCCATACAAGAAATCTGCTTTGCGAAAATACTGAGTTGCTACACCCTTTACTTTTTGGAATCATTATTTAGGGCAAATCAAATTTTTATGCACCCTGCAATTGAAAATCGAACCCTTTCCCAACAATTCGTATTGCCTCGCTAGGCACTACGCAACCTCTAAAACTGTTGGCCTACTGCTCCCTGTGAACAACGAAATTTTCTCTCTTTTGCCTTTGAGCCTCCTCTCCATCAACTATGTTTTGATAGCAAGTGAAAATTCACTTGAAATGCAACAATTAGAAATAAGTATTCTAACTAAAAAATTAATTATGCAGTTTATTTTGTTTATGGAAAATATCGAATTATTCAGAGTGTAATTTCTTCGCCAAATAAAATTATTGTGGAAGAAAAAAGGAACTGAGAAATGATAGGACACATACATAAAAATTGACAATTATTTTTGGACAAATGTCCCTGGTAAAACCCAATGCGGGAAAATCGGTGCATTAGCTGAAGGTTTTATTATTATGAAATAGTAAATTATGAGTACAATAAATTTGGTTGCCCAACTGGCTATCCAATCTGAGAGAAATACTGGTAAAATCAATTGAGGGAGTTTACCCTCACCTCCAAGCAACCATGGATGAAACTGACAACTGAAAACCAAGTAGTCCAAACCCTCTGTGCAATCTCTATATCACATGTACACAACCTGTCACACACTCAACCTAGAATAGTTTCTACTCAAGCCGTCCTGCCTACTGTTGACTGGGGAAGTGTCTCTCTTGCCTACTTGAAAATCCTCCCGATGTATTGAAACTGAAACAACCTCCTCTCTAGCAAAATCGAACTACCTCTTTGAGGCTCTGCCAAGGTCCTGTGCTAGATCCTAAAGAAAATAATTCAACCTCCTCTCTTGCCTCTCCAGAACTGAAAATTATTCATCTAGACCATGATCTTTCCTCTCTCTAGCCCTATGTCCTCTCTCTGTCTCGAACTCTACTACTGGCTAGCTGAAACTACACAAGGAACTCACACTGTTGGTTCTTTGTTGTGTATTTCTCCATCTACCCATCAACCCCCTCTTACAATCTCCAGTTGGGACTCCAATGACCAAGATTAAAACTTAATCGATCGCTGAGATAATATCCAAGTCGATCTATGTGAGTTTCTAGAGAATTTTCACGTATCTCAATTAATTACCATTAATTAATCGATTTCCCTAAGTTAGACTTAGCCATTTTTTAATTATTGATGAATTAATTTAATTAAGCTATATCTAGGTGGAATTTTTAGAAACAATTTTTGGGTTTTGGACAATGCTTTTGTTTTAGCTTCTCCACCAAGTCTTGAGACTAGAACACCATCCGATGATACAAAAGCTTACAAGCTTCAACGATCCTATTTTTTCATTGATAACAAAATGGTTATCCTATTTGCTCACCAATTACTAGAGGAATGTTTAAACATGGTGGCTCTTCACTTCCAAAAATTCTACCATCATTCAAAGTTCATTTTTGATGGACCATTCAACATATATATTGGCATTTTTCAAGAATATATCATCGAAGATTAGTTTAGTAGTTTAAGATTGAAGATAAAGCTCATACTAGTTTATGTTCTAGTTCATGTCCACTTACTAGTATACTTATTTAGACTTGTGCTTAAAGGGGAAACTATTAAACTATGTGTCCCTAAATAATCACAAATTCTGACACTGCATTCTTATGAGTTGTCAAACTTTTATACTAATGAGGTGTTATTATTATCAATTGATGAATTGTTAGTGAGATCTAGATCTAGAAATAGTCAAATACATATACTATAAATCGAGATCATGAGATGAATGCAATTATTGAGAATGAATTAAAGTATTTTCTACTAAGTTTTCTTGTGTCTTGCTTGTGTTCTATTTCTTATCATATACAAGATATATTCCAACTGTAATGCAACCAACATTTACTTTCTTTTAGTTATTCATTCTTCCTTTTTTCACATATGTACATTATGTTACATTATATGATAGCATTTCTCCCATATTAGATTGTAGAGTGCCTCTCAATGCAATCTAAGTGAATATAAATTGATTAATTTCTCATATGTTTGTACGATCTAATTTACATAATTGGGAAGTGAAAGGGGAAAATAAAAGAAGATGATGCATTGTGATTGCTATGCTTGTTGTGTGACAATGTGTCATGTTGTTTATTCATGTTATTACTCCTACATTATGTTGGGATGTTGTGTATGCAATAAGAGAGCATGTGTCAAGGTAGTGAAATGGTTTATCAATGTGATTGAACTTGTTGAACGTGCAACCCATAACATTAGAACTCTGAGATTAGAATATTAGTATGTTTGTAACACATCAATAATTTTTTTCTCTAATTCATGTCAAAGTTTTGTTACAGATTAATGATTATACATGATTCTACCCCTTTAATATGATGACCAAATTTGTTTAGATATACTTGTAAAAATCTAAATGTGAATTCTTGTTATCATGACCCTTTAGTTATGGAATTAATATGTCTATACCTAATTATGACATATGTAATGTGTACAATATTAATCATGAATGACCTTATACTTTTTATTTTTATTTTTGTATACAACATCCATAATTTAATTATAAATGTTTTAAATATTGCATATAATCTCATAGCCTAGCTACATATAATGGCATCTTTCATTGCCATATCTTTAAGGAAAATATTGTTTTTATAAAAAAAAAGATTAACCATAAGTTTATTGGATAATTTATATTATTTTTATAATGATGATGATGATGATGATGATGGTTAACGTCCACTTAGACCAAATTGGTCTATCGGACCTACAATATTTTTAATTTTACTTGTCTGGCTCCTCGTCTTTCTTGGCGAGATTGGTGTTGTAGCTTTCTTTCTATTCTCTACGGTCTTCCAACTTCCTTTGTCTTGCATCTCCTTCATCTCTTCTGGTTCTTGGGACATTGGTGTCTTAGCTTCGCGATCTATTGTGTTCGTTCTTTTGAAAATAGTCGGAGAAGAAGTTTGGT
>APFE030154758.1:138715-166358 GCA_000404065.3 Pinus taeda | reverse complement strand
AACTTATTTTTACCTAATTTATCTTGGTTCTATAAATAAAATAATAAATAAGAATAAGAATAAGAATTATAAGAATAACAATAATATTAATTAATTGAGGAAAATTTGACCTGGGCCTTAAGTCAAAAATTAGCCGTTTATCTTTTTAGCCGTTGGAGTCTCTGCTCAGACTATTTAACTCGCTGGACTGGATCCGTTTCTTCAACTTGTCCTGACGATGAACCACACTAGTTGGTTCGAAATGCGTCGACAAAGGTCTTTCTATATGTGATTTACGCCGAAATTCTTCTTATAACTATGATGGATCACAGAAGCCTCAATTCTACAATACATTTCTCCTACTTAAGGCAACTGCAACTTTATTTGATTGGCCATTTATATGCTTCAAAACAAAATGGAAACCTTGAAGATATTCTACCCATTTAGCATGTTTCTAGCTCAGCTTTGGTTGCTGCATTATAAACTGTAATGCATGGTTATCTGAACAAAGACTAAATTCTTTTGACATTAAATAATGTCTCCATTTCTTCAATGATTGCACAACTGCGTAGAACTCCTTATCATATGAAGAATACTTCTTTTTGGAATCATTTAGCTTTTCACTAAAATAAGCTATTGTTCTATCTTCTTGTCTTAAAGTGCCTCCAATTGCTTCTTCGATGGAATCACACTTTACTTGAAAAGGTTTGTAAAAATCAGGCAGAACCAAAATAGGTTTTTCAGTTATTTTCTTCTTTTAACAACTGAAAATTCTTTTCTGCTTCAGTGGTCCATCTAAATGGTTGTTTATCCTTCTTTATGGTCTCAATAATAGGTGCATTAATCTTACTAAAATTCATGATGACTTTTCTATAAAAGCTAGCAAGACCATGAAAACTCCTTACCTCAAAAACACTCTTGGGTGAAGGCCACTCCATAATTGCATTGATATTCTCTGGATCCATCTTCAACCCTTCAGCAGAAATAACAAATACCAAGTACACTAGTTCTTCTTTCATGAATGAACACTTCTTCAAATTCAACAATAATTTTTCTTGCTGCAGCCTTTGTAAGAAATAATTTAAATGCCTCACGTGCTCCTCCTTAGACCTACTGTAGACTAATATGTCGTCTAGATATACTATTACAAACTTGCCAATGAACTCTTTAAGAACTTCATTCATGAGTCTCATAAATGTACTTGGTGCATTTGAAAACCCAAAATGAATTACTCTCCACTCATACAGTCCCTCATTTGTCTTAAAAGCTATTTTCCACTCATCCCCTTCTCTTATCCTTATTTGATGATACCCACTTTTAAGATTTGGTTTTGAAAAATATTTTGCTCCACTCAAGCAATCCATTAAATTTCAATTCTAGGTAATGGAAATCTATACTTGATTGTGATTTTATTGTTGGCTCTTGAATCTATACACATTCTCCAGCCTCCATCTTTCTTTGGGCTCAACACTATTGGTGTTGTGCAAGGACTCAAGCTTTCTTTAATCAGCCCTTTGTCAAGCAATTATTGCACCTGATTTCTAACTTCTTCATTTTTTGTAGGAGTCATTCTATAAGCTACTTTGTTAGGTAGAATTGCTCCAGGTATCAAATCTATAAGATGATTGATTCTTCTAATGGGTGGTAATTCATTAGGCAAATCATCAACAATAATATCACGATATTTCTCCAACATTTCTTGAATTTCAATGGGTAAATCTGAAACTTTGGTAGAAGTCGTTATTACCTTGGGCTTGCAAATTACAGCAAAATTTACCTCATTTTCTTCAATCTGCTTCAAGTATTCGTTTCCTCCAAATAACAAAGTTTTTGGATCAGTCTTCTTTCCTGGTACATCTTCTTCTTGCAGAGGCAGCAACGTATGATTGACACCATCCTTTCCAAACTTGTAGGTGTTTCTTTTCCCATCATGCATGGATCCTCTGTCATATTTCCAAGGTCTTCCAAGCAATATGTGACACACATCCATTAGCATCACATCACAAACAATTTTATCTTTATACTTGCCCACCTGAAATTCCACTTCACATTGTTCATTCACCAACAGTTGATGTCCCTTTTGCAACCGTGACACCTTGTAAGGTGTTGGATGTTTCATTATCTTTAGATTCAATTTCTCCACCACTTCTGTAGAGACCATATTATTAGTGCTGCCACTATCAATGATCATCTGGCAACATTTCCCCTGGACTTTACACACTCTCCTGAATAAAGTCTTCCTTTGTGATGGTTCAGCCATCTCCTTTGTTGGCTGGAGCAGAACTTTATTAACTACCAAAGATTCTCTTCTCTCTGGTATATTTTCTTCTTCTACTACTGCTGCCACTAGTGCTTCTCCCTCAACTGGAGCAACAATTTCATTCTTCTGATTTGTTTATGCATTCTCTGGGCACTCAAAAGCTTTGTGACCGAGCTTGTTACATCTGTAACATCTTATTTCTCTGCCTCCTCTTCCTCTAGAAAAACTCCCTTTTCCTCTTGCATCACCTCCTGTAGGTGCATGCTGGGTTGAGCTGTTGCTAGCCCCATCTTTAGGTTTTGTAGATCTTCCTCTACCACCTTGACTTCCCCTTCCTCAAACAGTACCTCTCCCTTTGGCAGACTGCTTCCTTATGAGTTTTTCTTCAGCTTTCAGTGTTATCTGATAAGCTTCCTCTATTGTTTTAGGAGACAGTAGACTTATCTCATCTTGAATGTCCATCCTAAGGCCATTCATATATCTAGCCACCTTCTCATATGTATCTTGGGCTTCTCCAGTTCTTATGCTTACCTTATAAAACTCCTCTGTGTATTCTTTCACTGTCAAAGATCCTTGTCTAAGATTTTGCATTTGTCTAAACAAAGTTTGCTGATAATTACTTGGCAAAAACTTACCTCTTAGCTTTGTTACCATCCTGCTCCAATTCTTGATTGGTTGCTTGCCAAGTCTCTTCCTTTCTGCCTGCACACCATCCAACCAAAGCGCTGCATGGCCTTTTAGCTTGGTGACAACAAACTTCACTTTCTTCTCATCTTTTGTGTCTTCATAAGAATTTCTCCATGCCATTAATCTAGTCTATTAATTATTCTAGATTCAGTTCTCCTTCATATAGTGATACCTCGATCTTTAGCCTGGTTATGGATCTCAACACTGTCTGGAAGAACCTCATCTTAGGAGTAATTGCTACAGCTTCCTCCTCTGTAGCTTCAACCTTAGGTTCACTAACATCTCCATCATCTATGTTCCTGCCTGTTGTTAATGCATCCAATCTATCTTGCATCTGTTGCACAACTTCCATTACTTCAGCGTTTGCAATAGGCCGTCCTCTTCCACCACGTCCTCGTCCTCTTCCAAATCTGAAAGCCATAGTAACTTTCTTTCTCTTGCTTCTGAGATTTAATCCAATGTCAGCTGGCTCCTCTGATACCACTAATGGTGGCCTCGGTGTAGGCGATATGGACAACCTCTCAAACCTGGCTACAATTTCATCAATATCAAAACAAATTTCTCTCTCTGGTTCAATTCGCGTATTAGTCATTTAACTGATAGCTTCATGGATTTTCCTTCGATTGCCACAACCCTTGTTAATTGACTAATAAGCTTTTGTTCCTATCATAACTGTAATTCCAAAAGAATTACCCAAAAACACTATCGGTGGGCTTTTAGTATCGGATTCATACAGTACACTATCATCGTGCATAATGCCCTTCCTCTGTCCTTTTTCCGATGCAATAATCGGCAATCGCTATCGGCGGCCTCCAAAGCACCACTAATTGGTTCCTTCCACCTCCAGGTTTGCGATGTGATTGTCCTCGCGGACCCAACACCTCTTTCTGGTCTTCTCTATAATGTTTTGGTTCCGAAATGTCGGGGTTTCGCACTTCAGCAGTTCCAAAGGCTCTTTACTCCACTTGCGCTTCTCCAATGCGATATTGGTTCAGACTCGATACAGGCATGAACCAAACCCAATAAAGTTTCAAGTCCGGAACAGTGTTCCGCTTAAGAAAATATCATGATTTCTCTATGTAAACAGAGTTTTCCCACAAAACTCTGTAAATGACTTAGAAAGCTTGCATGCACCGATATGAAGGAAAAATGATCCTAAAGGCTTTAGTCAAGCATCACTTTGCAAAAATAAGGCGAATTATCCATTTTTCAACTTAGAAGAAAGAAATTTAATAGATACTCACATATCATTATTAATTAGCAGAAGACCATTAATTCAGGTAAACAGAGAGAGAAGTTTCAAGGGATAATGCTTTCAAGCACCACTCTGCTTTGAGAGTCCTATTGTCTGTTATTTATAAATAATGGATAAAGCCTTCTCGTCATTATCCTTTAAAAAAGCATGCTTTACATAGAATGATTTAAAGCGTAAAGCTTTATTGCAGCTTATCCATAAGCAATATAATTAGCATGTTTTATTCTTAATTCTACTTCCCTTGCCTGTAGATTTTTTGGACTTTTGGAATATGTTTGAAGACTTTTTCCCTCTAAGTCACATGCTCCTGCATCAAGAATCCCCAAAGATGACAATATCTTCCACCGCAAGCAATAAAGCACAGAGATGAACTCCCCAAAGGGAAATAACCTCAACAAGCTTATTAGTGTCGGAATCACCAAACTAGAAGAAGAGCTAATGATGAGAAGGGAAAAGGGAATGTTAATGGGCCATCCAAAATAGACATCATTGCTTTATTGGTTGTCATCTTTAAATGTTGGTTATTAATATATGTGAAATATAAAATAAGGTTAATTTTAAAAGAAATGAATTTATGGATAATTACAAATATATATCATTGTTTTATGAGTTGTCATTTCTATATATTAATAAAGTGATGTCATTATCCAATGTTAAGTAGTTAATAAAATTTAAATTTTAAAAATGGAGTAGAAATCATGAAATGAATACATATTAATAAAAAAGCAATTTTCAATTAAAATATTTTAATGACATAGTTCCCATTATCTTCAACAAAAATCAAATAGTTTAGGATATTACAAAAACAATAGCTTTCACATCCCGAATTAGTCCAAACAAATTTAGTATGTGAATGTGAGATTTCTTGATGAAAAATTTAAGTCTTTAGACATTAATGAATAATTTGAGAATGTTGATTACAAAATCATTGAACAAATACCTGATACATGTCAACATTATCATTAGGTTGGTCACATGGAGAATTCTGAATCAATTTTCTTGATCTCTATCATTGTCTTCAATTAAGGAAGATAAATCGTCTCTTAAAAATGTCATAAAAGAAGAAGAATAAAAGGAAGATAGTTAATTTATGTTGGGGTAAGATCTTAGTGATGGAATTAATAAGTCAAGAAATTACATAATTCATTCAATCTAGTTCAAGCATAGGTAAAGACACATTTTCATGGAAAAATCACAAAAAGAAAAGGCTTTCAAACAATTGTTATAGATGAAATTTTTGGGCATGATCAGGGCTCATTATAAATTGAACATTGATTCCAAATGATACTCCCTTCTACCTTAAGTGGTGGAAGTACACAAATGAAATGAGAAAGGTACTCTCTTGCACTAGAAGGGGTGGGGGAATACAATGATGAAGATAAACATGAAAATAAGAAGTATTTTGTGAAAGTTGTTTATGGTCAACCAAAAACCACTAACACACATGGTATCAAGTAAAAGTGGTTAGTGAAAACCATGCATTGAAATGGTTAGTGGTGAACCAATAAAACCACCAAATACAATGATGAACTAATATAAAATTGTCTCCTTCGACATACTTCTCACCTTATGCTTGACGAGGGGAAATTTCAAATATTAATGATGATAGTTAGACTTAAAGTTTCGAAGTCTTATAAATCAAAATTCAATCATCATTTGAGAATTTTTAGCACAGTGATTCATCCCCTCAACAAGCTATATACAATTCAATCAACATTAAATCAATCTCATGAAATCAACATATTTGGAAAAATCAAGAATGGAATTTAGAATCCTTTGATTGCTCCTCAACGATTCATTAAGATGTTATTTGACACCTAATTGTGTCCAAATTCATAGAGAACTTGAGTGATCCTATTTTTTCATTGATAACAAAGTGATGATCCTATTTGTTCACCAAATACTAGGGGAATGTTTAAACATAATGACAATTCACTTCCAAAAATTCTACTCTCTTTCAAAGTTCATTTTAGATGGACCATTCAACATCCATATTGGAGTTTTTAAGGCACATATAATTGAACATTATTTATTAGTTTAATATTGAAGATAGAGATCATACTAGTTATATTTATGAGTTGTTAATTTTAATTTTCTATTATTAATATTTAGTTAAATATAAAATTAGGTTAATTTTAAAAGAAATGAATTTAGCTATATCATGATTTATGGATAATTACAAACATATATAATTATTTTATGAGTTATCATCTTTATATATTGATGAAGTGATGTCATTATCCATTGTTGAGTAGTTAATGAGATTTAAATTTAAAAATTGGATTCGAAATTATAAATTGAAATCACAAAATTAATACAAAGCCAATTTTACTTAAAATGTCTTAATGTCATAGTTCCAATTTGATATCCTAAATTAATAGGTGTTGAGTCTATTACCATCATAGTTGTGTATTTTTTTTTGTCCAAAATCTTTTCAAAAGTATAGTTGAAAAGTTGAGATCCTGTAATTATTTAAATATTACTTTGGGAAAGACATCACATTTATTATGCTAATGAGCACCATTGATGACTTCTGAATATACTTACACATGGTCATCCCAAGAATGATTCTTAGAATCAAGTCAATTTTGTTTTCTTTTTTTCCAAGACTTATCATGAGAAATTGAATAAAGATGTTTATGGATATTTGTGCTCATGGGTTATTTTTTTTGGATGCTTGCAATTTTTACTTAGGCATTCTCATCACAAAAATGATTCTTATAATAAAATCATTTTTTTTTGTTTTTTTTCCTAGATTTATCATGAAATATGAATAAAGATGTTTATGGATATTCTCATGGGCTATTTTCTTGAATTCCTGCAATGTTTTATGTCATCTCTTTACACTTGATTTTACTTTGGTAAACAAATCCAAATGCCCATTCACACATGAAGGGTAATGGTGATTACAAATGAGAATTAAACTATCATTTTTAACCATATAATGTATTCAAATTAAATAAATCAACATTTTAAACCATTAAATTATTATTGAAATGTAAAACTGAAGGATTAGTGATTGAATCTGAGGATGTAGTTCTAAACCTATTTGAAATGGAATAAGAAGGTCATTTTCATCATAGTCAAATAATTGTAAAAAAATCACTTTGAAGTACACTCTTGATAGTACTCAACACCCTAAGTGTGACTTAAGAAAAAACACACATAACATAAGATTAAGGTGGCATAACATAAGATCAAGAAAGCGTAACATAAGAGAAAGTGAGTGTGATAGAGAATAAACAAGTAAATCAAGTTTGACGAGTTCAAAATGAATAAATGAGTAAAAAATATAAGATATTGCAAAAAAACTATCAAGAAATTAAGGAATTACATGAATTGCATAACTGGGTTATTTCTCTTCACAATCAAATTGATTTGGAGGATAAATTGATTGAAACACTTGAATTCAAATCAATTCAAAATGAGAAACAAATTGAGAATGTGGTTCATGGAACATGTTCAACAATGACCGCATACAAAATATTTATGCAATTTGTGGCACAAATGATCTCATACAAAAAGTTTGTCCAACTTGTGAAACAAATGATATAATGATGATGAGTCCATTTAGACCAATATGATCTATCATAACTTAAGAAGGTAAGATATTATTTCCAATTATTTGAAATTTTATTTCTATGCTCGAAAAACATTAATAGATGTCTTTCAATATCACCATAGTGTTACTATCTTAAAAGGCCAAAAATGTTGGTAGTGTGACAAATATTTTGAAATTTGATGCAGGGTAGACCTGCAATAACCAGGATCTTTCTTCACTCATGCATATAAAAGCATGCACCTCAAATAATTTCCCAATTCCACTTCAACACATGGCAATTTTCAACACATGTGCGGAAGCTTATAATTTCACATTCCTGGCAAATTCATATTCTACCATTTACTGTAGAATTTTTTTTTTTCCAACATATAGTGTAACCTTATAACTCACAAATTTTAAGGGATTCGCACTTATGCCAATGCTCACAATTTATTTCAAACAGAATTCAATCTGATGAGAATTCAAGTTAAGCAATCTGATGAGAAGTGTGTATCAATCAGATGGATATGCACACAATAATATGAGAATAATTAATTAAGAAATAAGATATTTACAAGAGAATTCATGGCCTATTCATGGCCTCTTATTCTTCATACTCACTCATTCTCTCTCACTTTGATCTTTCTCCTGATTCTGAGAGCTCAGCTGCCCCTTTATTTAAAATAATAAAGGATATGTACAAATAGATCTTCTCCTTATCTCCTAGGAAAAAACAGGCTTTTTCTCTTCACATAAAGATTTAAAGCTTGAAGCTTTTTTCCACTCTTATCCTAAAAAAACATAGATGTTCTATCCAATTCTTTTTCCTAAACTATTTCTCCCATATTCTTTTTATTTAGAAAGAATATTTACATTATCTTTATTTTCCTCGCTCGACTGAATTAAAATCCGTATCCTTATGTACTACTTACAATTCAATTGCACACATCTTACAAGATATTCCTACCCTTTTTTATATATGTTACGCCTGCAAACGGTCGCCCACTGATCTTAACACGCAGGTGCCATCATATATTACCTCCACCGCTTCCTTTAATATCACCATGACTCTGCGCAAAACAGAGTTTCCTATTTGATTGTAACGAAATAGATTAGAATGTTGGCAGCATAATAACGAAACTGATATAAATTGTTTAACACAGTAAATGCATCTCAGGGGATGCTGCCACAGTAATAAAACATCAAAACCCGCCAATAAGAGGCAATTTAACTCCTTTTATTACACAGTCAATTACTATTGGACGCATGCATATAATTTAACAAAATACCACTGAATTTTCCCAAATGGCGAGAGGAAATTTCATAACAATTATTCTGGCATCGCTCCTCCCTCTCTCCCTCCTAAGATGAGAGCTCAGCGGACTCTTTATTTATAATAATAATGGATATGTACAAATAGATATTCTCCTTATCTTCTAGGAAAAAACAGGTTTTTTCCCTTTTACACAATGATTTAAAGCTGGAAGCTTTATTCCCTAATTTCATCCTAATTTTAACTAAAAAACATAGAAATTCTATCCAACTTCTCTTTCCTAAACTATTTTTCCCATATCCTTTAGAAAAAAGAATATTTACATACTAAAATTTATCACACCCCCTCTTTATTCCATATTTACAAATGAAGAGGGTCTTGATGCTCCCGCATCATACACCCAACCTTAAAATTAATCATGATCCCCTGATCATGTGTTGGGATCTGTGTATGCCTGGATCCCACACCTTGTGCTGCAAATTTCCATTTGCCGCTGCTTTTGTCTGTTGTTCTTCTCCAGGTCTCCACACTTTATGCTGCTTTGCTCCACTAGCTGCACCCTTGCAATCTTTTGCTGTCTTCCTCTTGTTGCCTCTCCTTTGTTTCACTGTTGCTGGTCTCTTCCAGGACTCCTTCATCATCATCCGTCTCATCATTTCAATTTATTTGTCTAGTAGATTTTCTCCAGCTTCTTCAGTAAGACCTGTACTCACAAAACAATTGTTAGAAAAAAAATCATAAGGCATCAGTACCTCTTTTGCTGCTATCAATGTTATCTCAGCTGTCGCCATAGATGTTGCTGCCGCTGCCGCCATAAATGTTGCTGCCGTTGTCCCCATAGATGTTGCTACCTCCCAAACTTCCTGTCCCTCTGCAACATGCTTTGGCTCATCATCTGCAATTTCATCTGCAACTTCATCTGCAACTTTTTCCTCTGGTTCAGATGTCTCCAGCAAATATTTCAGCGCATAAGTCCTCTGTCTCTCCAACTCTCTTCTCTGGAGATCTAATTTTCTATACAATTCAACAACTTCATTAGGAGTAGATCTTGGAAACTTCACATAACCTTTTATACCTTCAACAACTCTTGAGCAATCATCAGCTGGTCCAACATTCTGATTAGACTCTTTCGTCCTCATTTTCTCATCATTGATCTGAATAGCCTTCAGATTCAACTCTTCTTGGACAAATTCTAGAGCTTGTTCATTTCCCTGTACTTTACCTGCAAACATGCACAATTCATTAGTCTTTAAATCACAAGACTTTTTTGTATTGACTGCTTCCTTCAACACTTCCCTTTGATCAGATCTGCATGTGGAATCTTCTAATTTCATCTCTGGCACAAGAATTCTAAGTCCCTTTTTCAACAAGGCAATGAGAATTTGCCTCAACCTCCTCTGAAATTTTCCCCAAATCACTCTCTTTCCCTTCAGTGGAAAGAGCCATTTTCATTTCTGCTTTTCCCGCTTTTGTAGCCATTCTTCCAGTACCTGTAATTGTGCCTTTATTTCTGCAATCTCTCTTTCTCGAACTCCAACCGTCACCTCATCTCTGTGGCATTTCTCTAAACCTCTTCCTCCTCTATAAAAACTTCCTCTGCCTCTGGCATACTGCTTCCTCGTGAGTTTCTCACTCACCATGAGTTGCACTAGCCTCTGCAACAGCAATCTCCTTTGTTGCAACTTACCTCACCAATCCTTCCCTCCGGATCTAGTCTTTTGGTAAGTACTGGTTCACTGCTTCTGGAACCTCTTGAGCATTCCTCTGCTCTCTCTAGGCTATCTCTTCAACTCACTCTTCTTCTTCAGGACACTGCACTTGTCCTGCTTATTCAGCCTTCAACTGAATGCCAGGTTCACTGCCACTATTTTCTGCAACCATAAACTTAAATCATAAATTTCAAATCAAAAAAATCATCTCACCTCTTAAGATCTTGCATGATCTTGTCTTTGTTCCACTTCTGCAATTCTTCTTCACTTGTGTAGTTTGCATATCAGATCTAATCTTCCTTTCAATCAAAAATACACTTCAGTTCTTCACCAAAACAAAATAATCATTCTTCAATAAAAACAGAGCCAGGCTCTGATACCACTTGATGCAGAGTCAACACCACTTTACCCTGCAATCACCAGGATCTTCAACCACTGTGCATATGTGAATGCGTTTTAATTATCAACCAAATCAGAACTAAATGTCCGACAAATTCCACCTGTCTGTATGTTTACGAACTCCATTCGATTCACAATCTTCCATTCAATTCACAATCAATGGAGCTCCAAAGCTCACTAACAAGTGCTGACTTCTTCGGACAAAAACTCCCTCGCGCTGACCTCTATGACATTCAGTTCCAGAACTCCCCTCGCACATGATGGCGCAGCAATGTAATCCATAGTGATATATGGGGTGCGCACAACAATATACACATTAGGTTAATCAACGCACAGCTTCCTAGTTTATACGCACCTTACCATGGATTATATAAAGGGAAAACAAAGAGGTTAACTGCGCATACACGGATTCAAACGATGGAGGATGCTTCTCATCCAAACGTTGGAGAATCCCCGCTTGGGTATTATTACACAGCTTTAAATTTACGTTAAATGCAGTAATCAGCAGCGCCCCTTGCCAAGGTATAATACACGATTTTATATACCATAAAAAAACAATTAAGCTCCACGCATATACAACATACACCTTGTATCTCTTTTGATCTGGAATTGCTCTTATTCAAACCAATGCCAGCGCCCTCGCTCGACTGAATTAAAACCCGTATCCTTATGTAATACTTACAATTCAATTGCACACATCTTACAAGATATTCCTACCCTGTTTTATATATGTTACGCCTGCAAACGGTCGCCCACTGATCTTAACACACAGGTGCCATCATATATTACCTCCACCACTTCCTTTAATATCACCATGACTCTGTGCAAAACAGAGTTTCCTATTTGATTGTAACGAAATAGATTAGAATGCTGGCAGCATAATAACGAAACCGATATAAATTGTTTAACACAGTAAATGCATCTCAGGGGATGCTGCCACAGTAATAAAACATCAAAACCCGCCAATAAGAGGCAATTTAACTCCTTTTATTACACAGTCAATTACTATTGGACGCATGCATATAATTTAACAAAATACCACTGAATTTTCCCAAATGGCGAGAGGAAATTTCATAACAATTATTCTGGCATCGCTCCTCCCTCTCTCCCTCCTGAGATGAGAGCTCAGCGGACTCTTTATTTATAATAATAATGGATATGTACAAATAGATATTCTCCTTATCTCCTAGGGAAAAACAGGATTTTTCCCTTTTACACAATGATTTAAAGCTGGAAGCTTTATTCCCTAATTTCATCCTAATTTTAACTAAAAAACATAGAAATTCTATCCAACTTCTCTTTCCTCAACTATTTTTCCCATATCCTTTAGAAAAAAGAATATTTACATACTAAAATTTATCACACCCCCTCTTTATTCCATATTTACAAATGAAGAGGGTCTTGAGCTCCTGCATCATGCTCCATGCTTGCTCACTAGAGTTATTAACTCCTAATAACTCTCTTTCCAATTATAGAAAATTCACTTCAATATACTCTAATGTGTTGTCCATTTCTCACCCTAATGCTTATTCATTTAGCTTCAAGTAATATTTGTTGAAATTGGATGAATATCTAACTAGGTTCAAACATCCAACGTGCATTCTCCCTAATATACTTTATGATAAAGTAAGGACCATATTTAAGCATATTTATATTTTTTCCCTTCTCATTAAGGAATTATATGTAAAGGTAAACATAAACTCTCTCTCCTATACACAATTTGTGATCTCTGCATTATTGATCATGGATGACCTTATGCTTCTATTGATTTTTCTCTAAAACATTTAGACCTTTATCATGATTTATTTAGATTAGATAGACCTCATGGCTTGCCTACATGTAATGGCATCCTACATTTTCATTTTATTAAGAATAATATCTTAAATGGACAATGGATAATTTGATTAAAAAATAAGTGCTAGGGATAAATCTGTGCATCAAAGTGCTAACGATATAGTTCCTCCAAGCCTTCAAATATTTTAAGGACCTTTAAGTAAACCAAAGATCTCCAAAAATATATAAATAACTTGCAATATACCACATCTAGATTTTTTAACTCATTAATTTCCAATTAAAACTATTTTTTCTCAACCATTTTAATAAAAGATATTATTTACCTATCATTATCATTTCTAGATAATTGTCACCTTTCTTAGTACCAATCCATTAATATAAAATAAACATTTTTTGATGTGTGGTGGGAAGAAAATCATAATCTCTTCGAACCAAATTCCTCATTCTCAAACAAATGCATAAATTAAACAACAAACTTTAATTATCAGAGTTCATTAATAAAATGTGATAATAAAAAATGATAGTAAAATTATTTAAATAAAATAAATTAATATAACACACCATAATTATGAAAAGGAAAATATTCTAAGAGAGTTAATCCATGCCCATGAAAGAAATATTTAAGAAGATCTAGACGTATTTTGCATTATTCAAATGATTTAAGATTTTTTAGGTTATTTTCAATACTTAAAAAATCAATCAATTATTTTTAAGATGACTTTATGATTATGATAAGGTTCGTTGCATTTTTAGTTTACTTTCATATCACAACATCAATGAGCTATGGAGGAACCCTTCCGCATTTTTTAAGGATAACTTTAAAATCATTTCCAGAGAACTATTGGATGCACTTTAAGAGCTAATAAAAAAGGCTTTAAAGCTAAGAGTTATGAACAAGTCATTTCACACTATTCAATGGTAGGTTAGGTTTAAAACACATTTAAGAATTACACCATACACTATGAGGATTTGGAACGTAATTTACATTATTCTAGTTGAGGAGTTTTAAGAAGAAAGCATTTAAGGAGTTCAAATTATCTTCGCAGGGAGTTAATAATTATTTTGACTTGGATTTTATTCTTCTCCTGCTGTTTATAATTATTTGTTGCATAGGTTAAAAGTCCCCTTCTCCATGACATGAAGAATAAACACATTCTTACAAATCCAAACCAAGGTCATGTAAGGTATACTTCCGGTTTAAACACAACATTATTTTTAGTCTCCTTTTCCACTTCATAGAAAAGTGATTATGTAATTAGAAAAGTGATTATGTAATTGATTCTTAATTTTAAATAAAATTTAAATTTATCATTGGTATATAAACCACATAGGTAAAGGAATTACAATTATATAAATGGTGTCTAAGATAAAGTATCCTGCATATGAAGCTATGAAGGGTTTATTATACACATGAGGACATGGCCATCCACATACATGTGGAAGGAAGAATATAAATCATGCTTCTCCAAATTAGACTGTGGAAGGAAGAATATAAATCATGCTTCTCCAAATTTCTAATTTGGAGGATCCTTTGTGTAATTATAAAATACATTTTTTAGAGATCTATATTGAAAGAACACTTATTGAGAATCAAGTTTTGTGAAAATATTTGTTTTATTTTTTTCTACATATATAAATATTGACTCACTACTCTTCCTTAATAGTTGGAAACTTGATACAAACTTGTTCGAGATATAAGTACTAATAAGCTCAAACTCAAAAACATAAAAATATACTTCTCTACCTACTTTGGATTTCTCACATTTCTTTTCAGTTTAATTGAGAAATGTTTCTTTAATATACTCACACCTCAATTTGGGCATTTAAAATGAGTTTTAGTTTTAGTTTACTTGTATGGTAATCCTACTTTCGCAACAATTAAAAAGGAATTATACAATATCACCTTCATTGATCCGTGAGTAGCTAGATTTACCATTTTGTTCATAACATGGTTTCCCTTTTAGCGTTTGAAGATGATGACAATGATGATGTTACCATCCATTGAGATTAACATTGATCTATCAAAAATTAATTATTATGTTGTTTCTTATCTCTCATAGTTTACAATCAAGATTGCCAATCTCACTTTGTTTTTTTATCCATTAACACATTATAAATATTAGTGGCATTGCAAATGCTTTGGAATTAGATCTAATCTCTATATAGATTGTGCACTTGGAAATAATTTATTTTTCATCTTCTACTTAGTTAGAATTGAAAGTTTACAAATTCTTTTTTCTCATGTAATTTTAGGTTTTTCCTACTTTTATTTCTCTACGAAACTCATGTGAGTTTGTTATAATTTGGTGGTGATCCCGAGGAGGGACGTGTGGCTATTGACTGTTTAATTCTTCAGTTTCAAGTTGAGGTTAGTGGCAAGGTTTTTGGTGTGTGTCTTAATTGTGGTTTAATGTTTTGTTGACTCCCTCTGTACTGACCTCAGGCTTGCGACTAAGGGTTATCACTTTCACCGAGGGGATTTGGAGGTCATTTCTTCTGTGCAATGGTTTTTCTCTACGGTTGCTCTGTGTTCTCGCCTGGTATTCGCGATGGATGGTAAGAATTGTGCCCCGTTTGCTCCATATGGTGGTTTAATGTGATTTGTTGGTTTTGTGTGGTTTATTGGTGTTGTGTCTCTGCTCCGTGGTCTATTGTTCTATGCCTATGCTTGTTCTCTATGGCGACTCATTGCTCTAGTGTTTGGAGGGTTTTAGGTCCTCTCCCTCTCGCAAGTCTGTTTGTCTCTGTTATTTACTTCAAGCTCATTTATGTTCGTTTTGTGGTGATTTGTTTGTTGATGTGCGGTCTGGTTATGCTTCGGCTTTGCATATCTCAGGTCACTGCTTGGCTGCTGCACAGGATGACTCGGTGCCCTCAATTTGAGGTAAGAACCTCCTTCCAGTTTCAATTTCACTCTCTGTTTTTAAAGGCCCTAATGCTCTGTCTCCTTGGTGAGCAGGCAAAGCGTGTTCATGGCTCATTCACTGGGGAAGCCCTCTATTGTGGGTCTTGGCTCTCGTCCTTCATCTAGAAAGCGGTTCTTCCCCAAGTATGGTCCTCGTTCTCCTTCCAGTTAGCTATTCACTGTTATCTTTTTTACTTTTGTGGCTCAATACTGACTGCTGCCCTGCTCTGTGGTGGTGTGCAGGCCCTTGCAAGGAAGCACTTTTCCACAGCTTCATCCTGGGGACTGTTCGCGGGATTAGGGAAACCCAGGTAGGGTCTTTTCGTAGTTATAGTGGTTTCCTTGCTTGCTTTGTTGTGTGTCCAGTTTTGCAGCAGTTGTTTTGTCGCTTTCTCTTGTTTGTGACTCGGCTATACCCTTTATGTTTTGGGTCCTTCGTATCTGTATGTGATCTTTGAGGTGTTCATGCCCTCGCTAGAAGTTTTCGACATAACTTGTGGACTATAATGTGTTTTGGTTTCATGGGTTTGGAACCCTTCATGATTTCTAGATTACAAATTTTTTGTACAGTGAATTTTTATTGAGCGAAAAATGAAAATTCCATGTACAGGAAATGTATTTTTTTGTTTAAATGTAGATTGTAATTAGTACCCGGGGTTTGTTTTGTTTAGTAATGAAATCTATGTGTTGGTGCACCTCTATTCAGTTCTCGGTCTTGAAAATGCTTCTTATCACTGAATGTTTGTCGATGTTTGTTCGAATCTTTGAAAAGAAAATGGTTTCACTGTCTTGGTTTCTTTTGGATGCCTGAGACATCTATGCATAGAGAACGTAATAAAATTTAATCTATTGTATTAAATGAAAGATTTTGAATTGTTAGCTATCATAGAAGTTCAAATAGTTCTGGGTTACATCTTCTGGGCTCTCTCTCCTCTCTAGATGGAAGCCCCTCCATCATCTCTGATTTTTCCTTTTCAATAAATTGTGAGCAGTTCCTTTACAGTTTGAGGAACTGTTCCTCAGTTACTAAACAGTTTCTTCAAACAAGTTCCTAACTAATCCTATTTTGTCTAATAAAAAAAAAACTAACACAAAATGAAACTAAATGAAACATAAACTTGAAGTGTTTTCCTCCCTATCTGTCAAAATAAAACGAAAATAAAAAACATCTCCCAGTTGTTGCCTCTTCACTTGGATGCTCCTGCATCAGGCTCCCGAGGTAAATTAAACTCATGGCTCCTGTCCATGAGCTCTTCAATAGTGTACCCGGCGCTTTGAATCTGGCCAGCATCTAACCAAGAAATATCTTCAATAGGATGACCCATCCACTTGATTAGGTACTGCAAATATTCCTTCCTTCGAGTCCGTCTGGCCACCTGGGTATCTATGATCTGTTTGATCTCTAGAGGCTTTGTTGGGGGAATTTGCTTAATCCACGAATCATTCTCTTTCTGGGTGTCCCGTGTTCATCTTTCTGAACTGTCTTCTTCATATGCCACTGTGTAGGGGTACAGATCTGCCACATTGAAAATGGGTGAAATTCTAATACCTCGGGGTAACTGTAATTCATAAGCATTCGCAGAAAAGTTCTGAAGAATCTTGCAAGGCCCGATTTTTTTCCATTTCAACTTGTTGTATTCGCCTTTAGGAAACCTTTCCTTGCGTAGGTGTGCTAATACCAGGTCTCTTACATTGAATTGTACCTCTCGTTTTTTTAAATCTGCCTTTTTCTTGTATCTTTGATTGTTGTCTTGTAATTTTAATTTCACCTGTTCATGAAGATCGTTGATTGCCTTTACGAAATCTTCCCCATCAGCACTCCTGCGCTCCAACTGTCCCAAATCCAAAAACTCATGTACTCCATGTGGGTACATTCTGTATAGGATTTGGAAAGGACTACTGCCTGTGCTTCGGTTGGGTGAATCGTTATAAGAAAATTCTGCTTGTGGAAGCACATGATCCCCCTATCGAGAATTTTCTCCAACCAAACTCCTCAATAAGTTTCCCAAACTGCGGTTCACCACTTCGGTTTGACCATCGGTGATACGTTGAGTTGAAGTTTAGTTTGGTGTCTAATTTTGTCCATAGGGTTCATCAAAACTGTCCTGTAAACTTAACGTCTCGATCCAAGACAATTGACTTCGACAAGCCATGTAATCTGACTATCTCGGTAAAGAACAAATGTGCTACATGTGTGGCGTCACTAGTTTTCCTGCATGGAATGAAATGTGCCATTTGGGTGGAACGATCCAACACCACCATGATGGAATTGAATTCCCGTTGTGTCTTCGGTAGACCAAAGACAAAATCCAAACTGATAGAGTTCCATGGTCTGTTCGGAATAGGTAAGGGTGTATACAACCCTGTGTTCTGGTTTTGTCCCTTTACAAGCTGACACACTTTGCATCTAGTCACAAACCTCTATACATCTCTGCGCATCTTCGACCAATAGTAAAAGTGACTCAATTGATCCAAGGTCTTGTTTATGCCAAAATGTCCGACTAAACCTTCATTATGCTTTTCCTGGATTAAGTACTCTCTCATAGAACATTCCGAAATACGCAACTGCCCTCCTTTGAACAACAACCCTTCCTGCATATTACAGTCCAGCCATGAACTGTTATCTCTGAACAATGGATTTTGGCAAGCTTCATAAGCTTCCTTAGAATCTGCACTTGCATCATACAAGTCCTTAAGATGTTCAAATCCTAATACATGTATCGTACTTTCCTATAGGATGAAATTCCTCCTACTTAACGCATCTGCCACTTTGTTGGCTTGACCACTGATGTGTTTCAACACAAACGTAAAACTCTGCAAGTACTCCACCCACTTCGCATGTTTATGGTTCAGCTTATGCTACTGCATAATATATTGCAACACAGAATTGTCTGAAAACAAGACAAATTCATTGGCCAACAGGTAATGTCTCCAATGCTTTAGTTCCTGAACCACTGCGTAAAATTCCTTGTCATGAGACATGTACTTATGCCTACTTTCATTTAGTTTCTCACTAAAATAGGCTACTGGCTTATCCTCTTGGTTGAGCATGACTCGAATGGCTGTCCCACTAGCATCACAATGAACTTGAAAAAGTTTGTTAAAGTCTGGTAAACTCAAAATCGGTTTTTCAGTAATTTTCTTTTTGAGCAGCTGAAAACTCTTCTCTACCATTTCTGTCCAATGGAAAGGCTGATTTGTCTTCTTAATGGTGTCCAGCATGGGTGCACAAATCCCATTGAAATTTTTAATAAATTTCCGATAAAAACTCGCCAATCCATGGAAACTCTGTACCTCAAACAAACTTTTGGGGGATGGCCAGCTAACTATGGCTGCAACCTTTTCCAGATCCATTTTTAGTTCATTCTCGGAAATCACAAATCCCAAATAAATTAATTCTTTCTTGAAAAAAAACATTTCTTCAAATTCATCAGTAATTTATTCTATTGTAATTTTTCCAATACATACCTCACATGTTGAAAATGTTCCTCCTTTGTTTTGTTGAATATAAGTATATCATCCAAATATACAATCACAAATTTTCCAATGAATTCCTTCAACATCTCATTCATCAACCGCGTGAATGTGCTAGGGGTGTTGCTCAATCCAAATGGCATAACCAGCTATTTGTACAAGCCTTCAGTAGTCCAAGTTGTCCTCCACTCGTCACCTTCTTGAATTCTAATTTGGTGGTAGCCACTTTTCAAGTCTATCTTTGAAAAGTACGATGCTCCGCTCAAACAATCCATCCAAGGTAACGGGAACCTGCACCCGATGTTAATCTTGTTAGTGGCCCAGTAATCCGTGCATATTCGCCACTCACCTCCTTTCTTGGGAGCTAAAATAGTTGGAACTGCACAAGTGCTTAAACTCTCCTGAATCAGTCCTTTATCCAACAACTCCTGCACATGCTTCCAAATTTCTTCATTATCCTTTGGACTCATTCGGTAGGAAGCCTTGTTTGGCAAACTGGATCCTGGAATAAAATCAATATGGTGACTAATGCTCCACTTCGGTGGTAATTTATCCAGTAGATCGTCTACCACAATATCACTAAACTCTTGCAGCATGTCCTGTATTTCTTTAGGTAAGTCGGTGACCTCAGTATGGACCAATGCTAGTTTTGGCCTTCACACAACTGCATACTTCACCTCATCATTCTCCATATGTCGCAAAAACTCTTTTCCGCCTAACAATAGTGCTTTTGTCCCACTGGTTTTTGCAGCTTCCTCTTCCTTCATGGGCATTAGGGTATGCTTTATCCCATCTTTAACAAACTTTTAACAATTTTTTGCCTCGTCGTGGACGACCCTCCTATCATTCTGCCATGGTCTGCGTAACAGAATATGGCACACGTCCATAGGCATGATATCGCAAGTCACCTTTTCCTTGTACTTGCCAATATGAAACTCTAGTTCACACTACTCATCGACCAGCAGTTGGTGGCTTTTCTGCAACCACGACACCTTGTATGGGGTTGGGTGCTTCAACTTCTTTAAACCTAATTTTCCCACCATTTTAGTAGCTACCAGATTATCAGTACTTCCACTATCTATAATTAATTTGCAGCATTTCCCATGAGACTTACATACAGTCCGGAACAATGCTTTCCCCTATGTTTGATCAGCTACTTCTTTAGCTGGTTCTAATAATACCTTATTCAGCACCAAGGCTTCCCAAGTCTCTGGAATATTTTCCACCTTCTATGGCGGTGCCTCTGCTTCATCGGGCCTAGTGACATATGCTCCCCTCTACCCAGTTTGTTCATTTTTAGGACATTCAAAGGACCTGTGTCCCCACTTGTGACACTTGTAACACTGATAAGCATTTCCTTTGCCTCTGCCATTACCTCTTCCTCACTGGTATGACCTTCCTCCTCTGGTGTTACCTTCCCTTTCACTCTGTCCCGAAGTCTTCGAACTACTGCCCTCTTCATTGCTGTTGACAATCCTACCTCTGTTAAAGGTCTATCCCCGACCTCTACCAGAACCATGTTCTCTTCTGGCATTTTGTTTCCTAGCAATATTTTCCTCCATGTTCAAAGCACTCTGATAAGCTTCCTCTATGGTATTAGGGGAAAGAATACTAATTTTTTCTAGGATCTCCATATGTAGGCCATTCACAAACCTCATTGTTTTCTTAGGGGTATCTTCAACATAACCAGCTCTCAGGTTAACTTTATAAAATTATTCAGTATATTCCTTCACAGTCATCATTCTTTGCTTTAGGTTCTGTACTTCTCTATAAAGGGAAATTTGATAATCTTTAGGCATAAACTTGCTCTTCATCCTTGCAACCGTCCTATCCCATTTTTTAATCAATGGTTTGTTTAATCTCCTCCTTTCTGCCTGTACACTGTCCCACCATAGAGCTACATGTCGCTTCAATTTGGTGACAACAAACGTGATCCTCTTGTCTTCGCTAATTTCTTCATACTCAAAATATTTATCTAGCTCACTTATCCAGTCTAACAATGCCTCTGTGGACAAACTACCATCATAATTAGAGAGCTCCGATCTTGGCTTACTGCTAGCCAACAAAAATGACCTCGATAGTTTAATTTCCAGTCCTTTGTCATCTAACCCATCCATCGTGGCTATGTTTTCCTCCTCACTGTCATCCCCACCTTCCAGATCTCTACACCTTCCTGCTTCCACTGCTGCCAAATATGAAATTAAATTCCTAATTTCTTCTCATAGCCCTTCATTTGCTACTCTTCTCATGCCTCTTCCTTGACCCCTTCTTCCTACCTCCATTTTTTTACTGAGAGAAAAGGACAACCTGCTCTGATACCAAAAATTGGTGGCAATCCCAAGGAGGGACGCGTGGCTATTGACCATTTAATTCTTTGGTTCCAGGTTGAGGTTGGTGGTAGGGTTTTTGGTGTGTGTCTTAATTGTGGCTTAATGTTTTGCTACCTCCCTATGTACTGACCTCGGGCTTGCGACTAAGGGCTATCACTTTCACCGAGGGGTTTTGGAGGTCATTTCTCTTGTGCAATGGTTTTTCTCTACGGTTGCTCTGTGTTCTCGCCTGGTATTCGCAATGGATGGTAAGTATTGTGCCTCGTTTGCTCTGTATGGCGGTTTAATGTGCTTTGTTGGTTTTATGTGGTTTATTGGTGCTATTTCTCTTCTCGTGCTTCATGGTCTGTCGTTGCTATGCCTCTACTCGTTCTCTGTGGCGACTCATTGCTCTGGTGTTTGGAGGGCTTCAGGTCCTCTCCCTCTCGCAAGTCTGTTTGTCTCCATTATTTGCTTCGAGCTCGTTTATGTTCATTTTGTGGTGATTTGTTTGTTGATGTGGGGTCTGGTTATGCTTCAGCTCTGCAAATCTTAGGTCACTGCTTGGTTGTTACACAGGATGACTTGACGCCCTCAATTTCAGGTAAGCACCTCCTTCCGGTTTCAATTTCACTCTCTGTTTTTAAAGGCCCTAATGCTCTGGCTCCTTGGTGAGCAGGCAAAGCATGTTCATGGCTCATTCACTGGTGGAAACCCTCTGTTGTGGGTCTCGGCTCTCATCCTTCATCTCGAAAGCGGTTCTTCTCTAAGTAAGGTCCTCGTTCTCCTTCCAGTTAGTTATTCACTGTTACTTTTTGATTTTTGTGGCTCAATACTGACCGCTACCCTGCTCTGTGGTGGTGTGCAGGCCCTTCCAGGGAAGCGCTGCTCCACAGCTTTGTCTTGGGGACTGTTCGTGGGCTTAGGGAAACCCGGGTAGGGTCTTTCCGTAGCTATAGGAGTTTCCTTGCTTGCTTTGTTGTGTGTCTAGTTTTGCAGCAGTTGTTCTGGCGCTTGCTCTTGTTTGTGACTCAGTTGTACCCTTTATATTTTGGGTCCTTCGTATCTGTATGTGATCTTCGAGTTGTTCATGCCCTCGCTAGAAGTTTTAGGCATAACTTGTGGACTATAATGTGTTTTGGTTTCATGGGTTTGGAACCCTTCATGATTTCTAGATTACAGATTTTTTGTACAGTGAATTTTTATTGAACGAAAAATGAAAATGCCATGTACAGGAAATGTATTTTTTTGTTTAAATGTAGAATGTAATTAGTACCTGGGGTTTGTTTTGTTGAGAAATGAAATCTATGTGTTGGTGTACCTCTGTTCGGTTCTTAGTCTTAAAAATGCTTCTTGTCACTGAATGCTTGTCGATGTTTTTTCAAATCTTTGAAAAGAAAATTGTTTCACTGTCTTGCTTTCATTTTGATGCCTGAGACATCTATGCACAGAGAACGTAATGAAATTTAATCTATTGTACTAAATGACAGATTTTGAATTGTTAACTATCATAGAAGTTCAAATAATTCTGGGTTACATCTTCTAGGCTCTCTCTCCTCTCTGGATGGTGGCCCCTCCATCATCTCTGATTTTTCCTTTTCAATGCATTGTCAGCAGTTCCTTTACAGTTTGAGGAACTGTTCCTCAGTTACTTTTTAGTTACTAAACAATTTCTTCAAACAAGTTCCTAACTAATCCTATTTTGTCTAATTTAAAAAACTAACAATGCCTTATTCGGCCTTAATTAAAAATGACACAAAATGAAACTAAATGAAACACAAACTTGAAGTGTTTTCCTCCCTATCTGTCAAAATAAAACGAAAATAAAAAACATCTCCCAGTTGTCGCCTCTTCACTCGGATGCTTCTGCATCATAATTTTTGGTCCATCGAGGATGGTTGAAACCCCTTGTTATACCTTGTCTTGTTCAATTCAAAGATCAACGAACATTCAACATTATTCAAGAAACATAAGAAAGGTTGATTTCAATTTAGTGAAGTAGAGAGACATAGCGATAATAACCTTGAGATAATCATTAATCCACTCAAAAGTAAGAGGAAAAAAACTCCCATATGATCACACCCATGTTTAGTTTTCTAGGGTTATAAGATCTCAAATACCCAAGAGGTGCAAGTACTTGTTTATTAGTCCCATTCACACCTTGATAAACTCATCAAGACAAACTCCAACTTATGTCAAAGGTCAAGTGGGGGACTCCTACAATGTTAATATTCTGGAAACTAGTGTAAGAATTTAGGATTATATCCAAGAAAGGGACATTGAAGAAAGCATGTAACTTTTTAGAAATATATGACAAGAAGGTATTCCTATGGATTCCATAATTTATGTCTGCATGAATTGAATTTTAAGGCACTAGAAGAGGGGACGAATGTGCACAATTATATGATTAGAAGAATGTTTATGTATGTAGTCTTAGTGGTTAATGAAATTAATAAGATGTATGAGAAATGTGTGTGCATGTAGGAATAAGAACATGTGTTTAACAAGATTTTGCTTCTTAGAACTATTTAATTAGTGGGTTTGTCTATAAGGCCTTACAGAGGAGGTGTGTAATATTCCTAACCCAGAATATTCCTCAAACCCCAGCAAAAATTCCAACCAAATATGTTCAAATGAAATAATAACCCAAAATTGATAAAATAACAGTGGAACAACATATAATAATGTAAACCGGGAATATAAGCAGGTACACAAGAAAGGCTAAGCCATTTTATTATAATGAGCAATAAATGAGTACAGGAGGTGATTAGACAGATGGCACCTCGACTTGCACAAGGCAAATGAAGAAATACTCTCAAAATGAAAAGAATGGCCTCTCTGTGTGGATGCTATTTTTGCTACTAGAAAACAAATGATGATTTGGTGCTACTCCCCTCCTCGAAAAAAGCTAAAACTCTGGATTCGGGCTCTACTCAAGAAACCCAGAAAAACCCAGAAAGATTTCCTGGAATGGCCTCACACTAATCTGCGCCCCAGCTGCTAGAAAACTGTTGTGCTACTACTGGTGGTGGAAATAAAATGAGGATTTGGGGCTGATCCCCTCCTCAGAAAAGGCTGAAACTCTGGAATCAAATTTTACTCAAGAAACTCAGAAAAACCCAAAAATATTTTCTAAAATGGCCGACCCCCGAAAATCACCCCCTTGGGGTTCTGCGCAGTTGCTCAAAGACGTTGATGAAACTGCTGCTGAAATGCTGATGAAACTGCTGCTGAAATGTTGATGAAACTACTACTGGAATGCCAATGGAAATACCTTGCCTGAGCAGGCACTCAAAGTCCCCCGGGGCTAAGGGTGAGATCTTCGAATGGAGACACTCGATGCACTAAACAATGCTGCAGACTAGCTAAACAGCCAGCGTGCCCTAAGTCGAAATGACTAGCACAAATGCTCATAACTAGAATGATCCAAAATGAGGGGGCTCCTCTCTATTTTATAGCCTCTGCCTCTGACAATCCCTAGGCTCACCTCCTCCTGTGTGATTCCCCTCTTGCCATGTTTTCTTCCCTCCTGCACAATCCCTCCATGTGTCTGCGTGGGCCCCATTTCTGCGTCCCCCTTTGGCCCCCTTGGCTCCTCCTTAAGTCACAATGTTTTGCTACTAGGAAGTGACTTTTTATTTTTAAAGTGAGTTATGTCCCCCGTCCTCACTTTTTATTTATAAATAACTATAGAAGGCAAAAATTGGGCAAAATCGAATATTCCAATTAGCCATGGCTAATTAGGAATATTACAAGGTGATTCATTTGTTTTTTATAAAAGATGCAAGGATAACATTGGATTGGAACACTTTTTAAGGTGTACTTTTAAGATGCAAACAATAGGGTTTGTTAGATTAAGGCATTGGGTTTTATGAAGCTATGGAGAAGAGATATGAGAGGCATATTGTAAAAATTTTGTTCACTAAGACATGTCACATGAAAGAAAAACTCTTTTTCATGTGATATGTCATGACCTGTCAAAGATATTATCTTTGTGACAAAAGATAACTTTTATAATATAATTTTTCTAGAAAATTTGGCCAATTTTTCATTTTCATGTCTTCCAAAAGTTATTCCTTTATGAAATTTTGTGACGAATGTGTTTTTACTTACAAAGAAACAAATTGCCTCAATTTTCCCTTCTTTGTGACAAATTTCATTTCTAATAAATTTCCATCTCTAAGATATAGTGTGTCACCTAAAACTTTATCTTCATGTGCTACATTGCACAACCATAATTTTTCTTCTTGCACAATAAAATTTTCCCCTTGTTGCAACAAATATCAATTTTCTTTTGATAGTTTAAGGAAAATTTCCCTTCATTGCACCTTTCAAAAACTTTCTTTCTTGCACCACTTAGCATTCTAATTACTTTCCCTTGTGAAAAGACTACATTACAACAAATATCCTTTGTTGTGATACATTGAAACTCTTAGAAAATAGTTCATACATGACATTTTGCATGAATCAAACCAACTTCTTCACATGACAATTTTCTCCTTTGTAGTGTGTAGCACATAGTTGTTTTCCACTCAATATGTCATGCTAGGAAAAAATACTTTTACATGTGATAGCGTCACATAGAAGATCTTATCCTTGTGACACATTACATTCTCCCAAGCTTTTCTCTTCACAACCAACTCTTCATTCCAAACCACACAAAATATCATTTCTGTGTGACATGATACATTTCGCTCATAATTAGAAGAAGGGTGAAACACAACGTGTATCACACCCAAATAGAAAACGCATATCAAATCAAATGTTTTCTTAAATGTGACACACATGAAATTGAAATATACATATTACTCCCAAAATTACTTCGATTATAACACAACATTGCACACTTAAAATTTATTTAATATAACATATTGGAGGAGATCATTTTCCACACGTGGTGCGACAAAAATGGAAGTGTAATGTTGGAAGATCGAACATTGTCATATTTTGTAAACAGTGTCACATTTCATATATTGTTGTGAGATTGAACATTGACATATTTTATAACAGTGTCTAATGTTATATTTTTTAAGAAATAATCCATCAAAATAGAGTCCTAAATTTGTTCGTTTTCATAAAATATTACCCATCTAAAATGAAAAGCAGTTCATCATATTTTATAACAAAATAAAATATGATACCCAACTCATATTTTGGTTCTTTTTAAAAACGATACCGAACTCACATTTTCACCAAAATGTAGATGTTGGCTTCTTAATTAAAATTGATGCTGAATGGTGAAGCCAGGCCAAAACAAAATAGGGAAAAACTTTTTGACGCCTTGATTGAATTTGATATTCATTATAGTAAGATATTTTAATGGTTCAAAACTCATTTTGATATTAAATCTTTAGCGTGTAAGATATATTCTGATCTATGTGTTAGTGTTCAGATATGAATCAAGTAATTCACCCAATTCCTCATTAATTGTCAACCCAGGGCTCTACGAGTTATTTCAATGCTATCATGCAAAGTATATGTAGGCCACATTTTCCCTATCGAGAACTAAACATTCAATTATAAAGTTAGCAATGTAACAACAAGCGATAATTGTAACAATTAATAAGAGTAACAACAGTAATGGCTACAACAACAACAAGAGTAATAGTCAAGAAGACTCACAACAACAAACTGAAAATCATTCACAAAGATAAGTAAATTAACTGAAATAAACATATTGTTAAACGAAATTTATACCTACGAATAAGTACGTCTTCCCTAAGTGGGTACTTACACTTAGAAAAACAAAAGTAAAAATGTTTAACATTTTCCTACAATAGACAGATAAGATAAAGGAACTTACTTGTGATCCTTTGCTTCCTTTGATCTCCTATGAATTGCTCTCGTCACTCTCACTCAAACTGAATTCGCTCAATTGGTACCTGTCAACATAAACATAAGAAGACAACAATCAAATAATATGATCTATCTACTATAACCAAATGGAACCAACAACATTTGAGCATACATTCATCTTAGATATGGACAAAAGTATTGTTGGAAATAATACTGAGAGGGGGGGGGTGAATCAGTATTATCACATTAATAAAACTTTTCA